>JAAAKL020000359.1:0-44474 GCA_010016065.2 Carybdea cf. marsupialis auct. non (Linnaeus, 1758)
ACAGATTAGTTCAGCAGATTAGTTCCAGAACGAATCCTCATATGGGCTTTGTTACCTTATTCTATTGATTAATAATAATTCATGTTGTTGTGGCCACGCCCTTTTTTCTGCTGCATGCGTATTAAATTCCGTGACGGCACGTCCCTGGTTGATTGATACTGAACTTTGGCATAAGTTGCGTACTACCCTTTGTTACTTAGATTGCCAACAAAGTTTCCTTTCAGCTGCCATTACTCATTAGATATAGTACTTGTTGTCTACCAAATTCACCTCGCAACGCTGAGCAACATGGCATTTCATTGAAATCTTGGTCGTTTGCTGTTTTCATGTAGTGCAATCTTCATACATGTTTGTTTCCAATGCATCATAAACAAAGTGATTATAGAATTGTTGTGTTATCAAGTCTAAAAGATGTTGCACAAATAGAATAAATTGACCAGGAAAACATCCTTTCCCTCTTGCAATTTGGATCATTTTTCGACTACAGGATTAAGAATTTTTAATGATTTTGAGAGGGATTTATATCTGTACCAGACAGACGTGATCCCTTGGACCGATGGGACTCAAGAGTGATAGTAGTCTTGGATCGATGTGGTCTTTACAAGTTTCATGTAACATCCGTCCATGATTTATCATGTTAGTTTAATGTGAAACACGAATTCAATGCTACCTGGCTACCACAGGGTGGAGAATGGCATTGCAGCACGTTTGTGACCAGTCGGATTGTTCAAACAGGAAAAGCGTCCTTGTTGGACGCTGCAAACCATGAGCTTATCAAAAAATTCCCGAATATCTCCAAGGTTCTACAACACAAAATAAGGAGAACCAATATTAGATGGTAGGTGACCAAATCATTTGTATAGCTAAATAGTACTTAGGAAAGTAATGGGTGGGAAGTTCTACTGAAGTGCCGTGTTTACCTCAACACTTCAAAATCCCTTAGCATCGTTGTTCCGTTTCAATCTTGACAAGTCTACTATTAGAGTGTTACAGTAGTTGTATTTTTACCTGGCATTCAACATTTCATTTCAATATTCAAGGATAACCAGAATTTGCTTTCATCGACTTTCATTTATCCAGTAAATCAATATGGCCAGCAGAGGGGAGTAACTAATACGCTCCCGAGGTATCTCAACACCAAAGTCAGCAAAACATTCTTACCACTGAACATTTGAAGAAACAAGAGGATACTATCGTGAAGTTCATTGAACAAAATATCAGAAGGACCAACAAAAGGATTGACTAAAATGCTGCGGATGTGCAAGACCTGAGATAAATCTCTAAGAGAACAGTTACAACGATAAAATCAAGGATTTAGGGACCAAGTTTATAGAAATCCAGTACGGACCTGAATGAAGAGGCCTCAGCCAGGACATTCTGATAGAAATATTGATTAATGACATTAAAGAAAAGTTAAAACATCTTGAACTTATTCCCGAAGAAACAAACTGTTGACAGCCTCGTCTAAGACGAAGGAGAAACATAGAGGCAAACCTCGTCTCAAGTGCGACAAGTGAAAACAAATTCGGTGTCCATGTTATCATTTAAAGAGCTCATAGCGTCGGTGGAAACAGAACGGAGGAAACAAAAGTAAAAGAGCCAGGACTATAGTTACCTAAGGCAATTCTTGAACAGAGGGGAAAACTAGAAGTGAAAAATTATCTGCATAAACTTGCAAAAGGATAAGATCTATTATGCTAAAATGCTGGCTCTAAGGCAAGGAGGTACATTTGCGACTATTTTTTTTTGAGGAATCGGTCGTTAAGAACGAACTTTTAACTCGCTTCAGGCCACACTCTCTTAGTTATGAGGGAGAAAATTTCTTTATCGGATAATTACATGATGGTATCCTAAACAATAATAATTTGGGAGAAAGTGAAGCTTTATTTTCAAGATGTGAAGCACCCGTAATGTATTCCACCCGTGCATAATTGGCATAAATCTCTTTAAGAAAAACGTTTTAAACAGCGGAATTATTTTTCAGGTGGCTAATAAAAATAAAAAATAAAATAAATATGGATAAAATGTGAGTCAGATATTTTTCTAGAAAAAATAAAATAAATATGGATAAAATGCGAGTCAGATATTTTTCTAGAAAAAATGAAATTGGGAGTAAAATAGATGGGAATGTCCTTAATAACTTCCCTTAGATCCGATCCAGTTTACGCCATTTTCTTCTTTCAAAGTCAAATTGCAAAGCTCGGAGGACAGAATAGATTTCATGATTGCCATTAAAATCCGGAGGTAATAAGTATAGAGGAATTGACAAAACTTATGCGATGCACTTAGTGACGAGGAAGTGATATGGAGATGTCGATTTGACAAGAGAGAGCTTGACTTTATAGTCGATATGGTACGAAATAGTAAAGGAAAGGAGAAGTTACCAGTTGATCAATTGCATAGATATTTGTGACTCAGAGACATTATGTACCCTCTGGGGGTTTTAAACTGGCCTTGTGCCTCAGCCTACAATAGTGGAGCATCTACGTGAATTTTGTAAATACGGAGACAGAAGAATTTGTCTCATAAGGTATTTGCTAAGAAATATAGCCCAAATTGTGACATTGGCGAGTTCTTTTAATTGCCGTATTTTACTTTTAGTCCTAATAAACTTTCGTGTTTATCCATGTTAGTAAATGGAGGTAATTTTTTGTCTATTCCCGCTCGAGAAAACTTTCATGCGACGTGAAATGAGTAAGGAGAGAAGGTTAAACTGAGACAAAGCCGAGAACAATGACTCAGTTGTTACTATTGGAAAAGATAGTCAGCTTGCTTGGTTTTATAAAGAGAACGTTAACGTCACGTTGACTGAAGAATCAGCGTTAGATAGATAAGGGAATGGCGCTTATAAGCTTCAAAACCTTTGATTTCCGTAACCGTTGAACCGTATGTCTCATGAAACCGTAACTCTTTCCACCCTCAAACATCGCCGACGTTCTAGTCAGATTACTATATTACCATATTTAATTGAGTTTAAACTGATCTTATGAATACATGCTTTCCTCTTTTTTGGGTGTTTTTCTTGCATACCTTGCAACGGCCTTGTACAAAAGGGTACCTACAAGGTGGTTACTTGCAGACATAAAAACAACTCTTCAGATTGACTTTATTGTTTATTTCTCTCCTCGTTGATGTAAGAAATGACCAGGCTGCTTAAAAGGGCAAATGGCATACCTTTTTGTATGCAACTGATTCTAAAAGGTTAATGAAACAATTTGTAGCAGTCGTCTTATGGTAAAATGCTGGCCTAATTGCTACGTTTTACCTTCAACACTCGGCCGTAGATTACTTGAATAACCTTCTAGGTAATCAACTCCTCCATGGTTTTGTTATAAAATTTGATAGCGTATTCTTGCTAGACGTTTATTCTGTCCTTCTCATTGTGACTTCATTTTTTGCACGTTGAAATAGGCTCGTGAGTCAAACAATTTGGTAGTACTGTAACAACGTTTTTGTAAGCCAATCGAACTCAGGAGAAATATGAAGTGCATCTGACATCCATATCTCCTCTGGAAAACATTTCCATCTCTTTGATGTCTTTCACAGAAGTGTTTTGCCGTGGACTAAGTCGAATTATTCCAGTTGATTGACCTACTTTCACCCCTTACAACCTGGAGTAAGCTGACAGAGGTGAAGAAGTTTTTTAAGAAAAAAACCTTATGATATTTCGGACATTCCGCTGCATCAAGCAGAAAAAAAACAACCCATGGAACAACTAGGCTAGTCGTCTTTTATGCACTCTTATCTTGGTTTGGAATGATTTAGAATGGATACCCAATGTCATCATAGAGAATCCAAGTTTTTTATGAAAAATTTTCAAGGGGGGTGGGGACGTCCAAAGAGGGGAATATTTGTCGTCAATACTAACCTTCGGTAAAAGATCCACCAGATTTTCTGAATTTCTTAATCGCAATTTCTATTAGAGTTCTCAATTTTTCGACTTGTTAGCCTATTTCCATCCAGATTGAAGTTGTCACAACGGTTACAAAAGGACTGTAGCGTTCTGCATCTCGTACCAGCACAAGGGAGAAGTTCTCATCCTTAGACTAGGACACGGAAAACTGGCGTCTCGTATTGTAACCAGACGCAATTAAAGTAGTAAAAAGTCCCTTAAATTATCATGGCCAGATTTTATCTCTTGTTCATTGTACTATTGTACATACTGATTCGTATATCCAACAAGTAAGCCCTCGACTTTCACATCAAAATGCATCTAAAACAAATTCACAGTAAAGCATTCTTCTGTTGGTGACAAACTGTCAGAAGCCATTTCGTTTCATAATATGCAGCCACTCATCCATCTACTACTTTCGGCTGATTCACCTCATCATCCATCATTATATCAATATCCTCTTCGGTATGGATTTCAACAGTTCCAGTGGTATTCATAAGCGAATTGAAATAACCAGCAAGCCGTACATTATCAACACCACCCTCCTCATAGGTGGTATAAGAGTCGATGTCTGGAGGTAAAAGTACAGGATGCTACGTAGTTTTCTCATTTCCAATACCTGTAAGGGCTTCAGCAAGAGTTTAAAGCACGTTTCGCCTCATTTTATCTTATCATTTCATTACCGATTACTCGAGTTACTAAAAACAATAGTTTCATGAGGAGAATAGATAAATCCAAAGATAAAATGACCCTGTTTTTCTTTCCAAGTTGCTTGTATGTACGTAACTGCTATTGTTTTGTGTGAGAGGGAAACCTGATCACAAGGGTGATCAAATGTTATACAGTTAAATTATCCAAGACTAAAAATTACCTCTACACTTTCCAAGCAACTCAATAAAAAAAGCTGATATGTTTTAGCTATTTACTCGTTATTGAAAAGGCGCTTCAAATCTTTACATTTGCACTCAAATCTACTCTGAAGTGATCTTCGCAACATAATGGTTACCAAGGAAGTACTGTAAATCATTACTGAAAATCAAACCATTGAAAATTCACAAAGTTATATTGTATTTCCAACACATTAAAAACAGTAAAAACTCAGTAAATCCGTAGAAGAATATATCTCTATTTCATCCGAAGGACCAATAAATAAAGTAAAAGGACAAAAGAAAAGGTGTAAAGAGCAACGAACCCCTATATTTAACTGTTATTTTCACAAAAAAGCTATTCTATTCAAAACTTGTTATCTAGAAATAAATTACCAATGCCCTGTCAGTTTACATTTACTCACTCCAGATAGGCCAATGCTCCACAAAGTGTAAAACAATGAAATGTTTTGGGTATAGGCACAATGTTGACATAGACTGCAGAAAAAGTGCTTTTAAAAGGTTATTAATGAAAGTGATGTAGACAAATGCTATAAAAAATTTTAAATTGAATTTTAAAATCTGTGAGAAATATTCTTTCCTTTGCCAACAAGAAGAAACAAATCTTAAATAGATGCATGACAAGTGGTCCTTGTAAATCCGGTAAGGTAAAGCAGCCTCTCTTTTCATTTAGTAATGAATACCAAAGAAACTAAAGCTAGTGCCTTCAACAAATATTGTAATGAAATAAGCTCTAAACTAACCTAGAAAAATTTTGGTACTGGAAAACACTACCTAAACTACATGGAGGGACACCAAGAACTCCTCACAACGAGAAAATAAACAACAAAGAATTGTAAGAAGCCTTTATATTACTGAAGCCAATTAAGCTATAGTACACGTTGATATTAACGTAATCATAGTTACAAATTCCTGAAGCAACTTTTAACTCTTGTTATTCGCTTATCCAATAGGTCCTTTGAAACAGAAATCTAACCAAAGGCAACAGAAACTTAGACTCATCTTTAAGAGTGGAGACGTTGTCTCTATAACAAATTATCAACCTATGTCTCTACTTCCTGTTTACTTCCGGTATGTTGAATTAAATGGCGCTTGGACCAGATCTCCTTGCAATGACATGTGGAACCCCCCAGGGATCAATCCGTGGACAATTGTTTTAAAACTGCTCAAACACTCTATACCAACTTTTACTAACCAGTCAATAACAAGTTTAAAAACGTCGAGTTAAGGTTTAAGTCAAATTAACGTAACATAAACTGCGAGAAAACCAAATACACGCTTTGCAATGGCAAGTTACAAGCAACATTTAACATTTCCCGCGATAAGGATGGATTGAAAACAGATCAATAAAAAAAACACCTCAGTTCAAACACAACTTAAATTGGAATAAACAAATACAAAAATGGTATGATGGAATGAGCTAAAGATATTTGAATAAACAAGCATTAAAACCTTATAAGGTAGCTTATTCCACTCAGATCTACTCTACGTGAGCACTGTGAGGTCAAGCTAAATTGACTAAGAATAATAAATAATAAAAACGTGCGATAAGTTTAAAACACGTGGCATATAGAGTTTCAGATTCACGCTCTGTTCTACAAAAGGGCGGTGTTACATTTCACAGAGATGATAGGTTGCTCAATTTTGAATAATCTATTAACAGATCATCAATTACTCTATTTACAGTTTGTGTTCCTTGCTTCTATGAAAGATGCCTAAATGCCCACTTTCCTGCCTTGTATATAATTTGTCTTGTTTATACAGAAATCCTTAGAAAGTAAAAAAATAATCTAGAAGATTCCGGAAATTTCTTTTGTGTTCTATAGAAACTTTTGGAAGGTTCTAGAATCCTAAAGAACCTGACAGAACATTCTAGAAGGTTATAGAATGTTCTGGAAGATTACAGAATGTTCTGGAAAACTAAAGAATTTTCTAGAAGAATCCAGATGAAATAGTGCTGTTGCCTAGACAAGTCAAATTAAGCCAGTCCCATGACAACTACCATTCTTGAAATATCCTATTTATCAAACATTTTACAGCTACACTCCCACTAGCTACCACGTTCTACCACCCCTGCTAGATAGGCTAGAAAACGTGATTGAGCAACAGGAGTGATGCTTCGTCATACAACTCAATCAAAGATTAACCTGAGCAATCACGCTGCATACTGTCCAAGGCATTCCAACGTTTTTAAACTTTTACACCATAATTAGTTTGACCTCAACTTAGATTTACATATGAGCTAGTTGTTGACTAAAATTTATTTCCTGGATTGTTGAAGAGACTATCACTTTTGGTTTCAAAGCTCACAGTACAGCTGTGGCAAAGAATCATATGTCCTTGGAGGGAATTTTTGAATTAATGATGCGGTATTGCTCCAGATGAGTGCCTGTCTTTACTATAGTTCAAAGCACGGTCTCAGCATCTATCAGCATTACTAAATTCCTTTTTGCACATTCAAATAAAGGGGGAAAAAAGGTTTATTGCACCGTCTACCCGCCGCACCCCTCTGGAGATAGCAATATGATAGCGACGTCTGAAGCAAATGCCTCCCTTATATTCCCCCGATATGCGGTGACTTTAATGCAGTTAGCCAATGGGATAGCTGGAAAGAATAATGACGAAAGATGACTTTATTGCATGGATTTTGGCATGGAAGAATGTGTTGCTTTTAATGTAATATGAAGAGAAAACATGAAGGGGGTATACATGTGAAGAGACTAAATAGGATACTGAAAATTGACTTGTACTGATACTTACGTTATTGCATATGGACACTTAAGATTGGCTAGTGTGTACAGTTATCTTTGTGTTGTCGTCATCATAAACATCGCCAGTAGCAGCAGCATTCATAATAATTATGACTTAATTCTTTTGGTAAACCTCTCTCATATAAGAATGTTATGTCATATGCTGATTAGGACAACTCTCGATGTTTCATTTAAATGATCCTTTCAGCCAGTAATTCTTCATTTATTGCTCCATTTTTCAGTATTGATGCCGATACTCGTCTGATGACCACCGTCTGACAAGTTTGCTACGATGCAGATACCATAGTAATAAGGTTTTATTCACACATGCAGTTCCCTTTTCTTTGACAAGCCAATTCCTGATCCCAGATTTCTTTGTAATAGTCTGGTTACCGTTTGTTCTCATACCCTTTATTCCAATCATTTCCCACTTTTTCATTTTAATTTCCTTCACCCAGAACTAAAACATCATCGCTTGTGTAAATAATTTTCCCTCCTTGTATATATTCCATGCAATGCTCTTCATTCTTCGTCAGGGAAAATTCTAAGGAATTTTGCGGTACATGAAGTATCTGACAGGCAAAATATTACTTTAGTATTTCTTAGTGCTTGCTTCTGAAGTATTTAGCGGTCCAATGAGCACCGAAGAGCAGCTGAACAGTAGTATAGTTAGGATCTTAATAATAATAATAATAATGATAATAATAATAATAATAATACACAAAATATCTTAATGTTTATGCTTCCTTTGACAGCTCCAGAGCGAGCTCCCCAAAATGTACAAGTGCAGGCACTAAACTCAACAAGTATTAAAGTAACTTGGAGTGCTCTTCCGGATGATATTGAGATTTGGAATTCTTACATTATGGGGAGTTACCTTGTTATTGTCAATGAGCATGGATCCTCATGGCCTCTCCATAAATTTCTGCACAGACGTTTAGAGGCTATCTTCAACAAGCTCAAGCCGTTTACAAGATACCGGGTATATGTCTACGGGTATGCTTCAGAAAGGCTTGGAGTCAGCATGAGAGACATATGCGTATCAACTATGGAGTCAGGTAATACTGCATTGGGTTCACTATACATTACACAATAGGTGAAAATAGTCTAAAAGTTCCAGTTTTCTTCATAAAATGTCGTTTGTACACACTGATCAGAGAAAAATCTGAAGAATCGAAAGAAAATAACATAAAATCTATATATTTTTGTTGCAGAATATAGTTTTATTGCCACCCCCACCTCCACTTCGAGTTTACGTTCTTCTTTATAAGCCTGTCATAACTCTATTGATATCATGCATTCACGGACTCATTTTGGGCATTGCTAAGTCCGCATTTACGTACTGTAATGAAGAAAGTTCTTTTTTCACAGAAATATTCTCTGGCCAAGAGATTTTATCCATATTCCTGAAGAGCAACATTTTGGAAGCCTGCAATCGCTTAGTATCAGCCACTTTTAATGTCTAATAAATACTAGCAATATGTATTATGTGAGATACGTAATGATATTTTCAATAGCATTTACTCTATATTGTTTCAGGACCGCCAATGACATCTCTGCTACCAATAGTTGTCGAAAGAACAAGTTCGTCATTGCAGCTTCGCTTCCCTGCTATACCACAGAGAGATAGCAATGGTATTGTAAAGTTTTACAACGTCTCGATAAAAGACGTAAAAAGAAATCTTATGTTCTTTGTGAAGTTTGAAGCTAATGACAAATTGTCATCTATATTGCACAAAACAAGCAATTGTTCAGTGAAGCATCCGCAAAATAGTGATTTTACGGATCGACTGACGAATCTATCTTTTTACACACAGTTTTTCATCAGAGCGTCTTACTGCAACTCCAAAGGCTGTGGTCCATTTAGCGAAGCTATCGTCGCATACACTGATCAACACTGGCCCACCTGCTCCGTTGTAAATGTAACAGTAAAACCATTAAGCCCCATTGCGTTATCTGTTTCATGGGAAAACAAAGAAGAATGCTTGAATGGAAAATTGACCAAGTTCCAAATAAATCTTCGTTTGAAAGATAAGGAATGGCATTCATACTTCAATATCAAAATTTCAACATCTACGCTTCCTAACAAAGGGCCTGGGCCTCCTGCGCCGGTCACAGCTCCGAGTACTGCTGCTCCGGTGACAATCTGGAATAAAGATGTCAATGTACTATCTTCTTTGCCGACAAATGTACCTTCTACTCATATGACGGAACCTTCATTTCCAAACAGCGACACCGCTGATGAGTCTGCTCCCTTCGTTCCACCATACATCGAGCAGAAGAGCACAACAATTTTACAACACATTCACTTTTCCGGGCTTTTGGAGTTTGCAAATTACTGTGCGACTATTCAATCTTTTAATTCGAAGGGAGGTGGACCTTTAGCGACCTCATGTGGATTTACAGCAGAAGATAGTAAGTATAAATATCAATATGATTGCCCTTAAGACATTAGAACAAGAGTGCTAGATGAAACTTTTCATTGCTTGACGCAGAAACGAAAACTTTGATTTGTGCAAACAAAGGCCATATCCCCTTAACTCAAAGAGTCGAATTTGAAAACAGCCATTTTGGAAAGGTATGTGCCACAGCCCCTTGATGTTCCACGGAGATTAGCAGAAACCAAATCATACTAGTAATGAAAGCCTCTTTCATTAAAAATGCGTTCTATACCATTGAGATACTTTTTTTACAATTTTAAGGATTGTTTAACATATTAAAGTCCAAGATTTACGGTACTCGATATGCGGCTACATACATCACTTCTCTTTCCGGACAGACCGGACAATTGCAATTCAAATTTATAGAAGTTTGTTAAAATTTTACATCATTCAGATTATCAAAATACGACACTGTTTTGCTTATGGCTGAAGAAATGTCGATTTGTGGGCCATCGTCTCCTTTATTAGACCTTTCCACAACCTTGTATTTTGCAAGTGAAATAGTTTAGGAAATATTCATTGTCATATGAGGATTTTTCACGCGAAAAAGTTTGAGCCTTACAATATTTGGCCTTAAAATGCTCATGCTAGGTTCAAGATTTACATAATCTAAGCTTAGGTTTAGTGAAGAATCTGTTTATGGGAGGTATCAAATACTTGGTATAAAATTCTCGCTTTTCCGAAACTTTTAAACTTTCATCCAAGAGACACCAACGTAGATATACCAATGTGTTTTGGAGTTAGTTCAGCTTAAATATCGGTTTCCTCATCGGTTAAATAAAACGAAATTGTTAGTTTTCTTTATCGTATTGATGGCGTCGGAGTACGGAGCAGGTACCTGACATACGTAAGTGATAGGTAATGATTGGTTGGTTAGAGCGTCATTGCAAATGCTAGATATTGTTCACCGTAACAATTACTGGAAAGAAAAGGTATCATGGTAATGCTGTCAAGTAACAAGATATTATCATTACAAGAGATACTATCCGTTAATACACGGTGTAACATGTTGTATCAACATGTTGAACGCAACTTGTTCTGAAGACTCTGTCTTGTTGTACTACTGGTATTCATAACTGCGTTTTCATTTGGAACAACAAAAATTTTTTATACATGTGACACAGAAAAGTGGGACAAATGAAGCTCAAGTAATTCGTCCATTCCCGTCTTTGACCGTCTATGAAATATTCTAATTTTTTTCTTAGGCTCCCTTACTCCATCTCGTATGATACTCATAAAAGCTTCGGCCCTTGACTAATTTGCCACAACATGTTGTGAGAAATATAACCTGTTTTATTCTAAAATCAGTTGTATCAACATGTGGCGGGCAACAAAAGCTGTACAAGTTGGTTCGTTTACACGATGTCACATGATGGGAGCACCGTGTTGTATCAACGTGTTGCACCGTGTATACGGAGCTTTAAGATATATAAAAAATCAAGCCTGTGTAGTATCCTGCCAAATACTAAATCTATGAACATCCATATATGAGACTGGTAGCAATCCACCAATAGAAACTGTATTAACTGGCTGCTTTTAGTAGAGAGGGTTTTAAAGTCGGTAAGGTGAAATATCTTCACTCTTCCACGCTTCCACTCATAAAATAATCTACCGACCATGGGATATCACTTGACTGTAACTTCTCTGAAGTATCAGTTGATATTCCTTGACTAACTGGTTTCAGAGTTAGATTTAAGTGGATAATTAAAACAAGTGGAAACCCGTTTTAGATGTGCACTCTTTAATGCTATATTTCTGCACACAACATTCAATTTTACCAAGTGAACAGCAGTGGCTTTGTTAATGTCATTTGTTACGTCACAATGATATTTATCTGCCTCTGTAAAGAAAAACTTAAAATGGAGATAAAAATGAACACTTTTGCTTAGTTATAACTCTTCATAACATGAAGTAGACAGTGTGTTGCAAATAGTTTAACATCTTACATCAACTGTGAATGTAGATTATTTACCATATCCTGAAGAAACAAATAATTAACTATTCAAATGGGTGGAGGGGGAGGATCAGCCGGTTCCTGTTCTTTTTGCTAGACTCACGTGTCCACTGGAATTGCTGCTTGAGCCATATTAACGCTAGTAAAATCTATTTGACTGAATTGCTGTTTTTCATATCCAGTGTAACGGCTGTCGCCCAATGGCTGTTGTGAAGGCGAATATGTCAAAACTTCCTATCTTTGCAGTCAAAACTTTGTCTGTGCGCTCGGTCATGTATTCCATACTTATAACTCACACAGACAGTTATTTCCCTTGACCCATCTTTGATCGTTTGATGAACTAAATTAAAGTTGTTATCGAAAGGAAACTTTCCCAACAGAAAAGTATCGGTTAAATAGTAATCCTTAATCCATTTTATGTATATCTATTATTTTACTAGGGCCTCTGTCTGGTCCAAGAAGGATAGACTTTATAACAAAGTCAAACAACACAATAACAGTAAAAGTTTACCAACCCTGGAAAAACTTGCGCAAGGGACGAATAGTCAAGTATACCTTGTACTACGCGAAGTATCCCAGCAGTCTCTCTTCACCAACAAACACGTCCGTTTATGTAAATGGCTCTCAAGACTTTACGGTCTGCACTATCAGTAGCTTGTTACCATTTACAACTTACCGGATTCATGTTACCGCCCACACTTCGGTTGGAGAAGGCCCAAAAGCGAAAGAAAGCATTACAGAAATGACAGATGAAGCTGGTACGTGTTGTTGTAATGCATGGTAAAGAAAATCACTTGAAATTGTACTTTTAGGTTCCTAATGCGTGATGAAATAATCTGTAGGCCTGAAAATGAGAGAAGATTTAAAGAGTGGTAGGTATCAGGGTAAATGGGCAATTCGAGATTAAAAATGAAACTAATCTAACGGAATATGATGTCTGATATAACAGATAGTATAATTTTTAAAAAAGAGAACTCGTATTTTGTTAAAGAGAATCATTTAAACAGATAGTAATTGACCTATTGTATCTTACTTACAATCGGAGCCAGAGACCGCTAAATTTGTTTTCGTAACTATTTGCTCAAAGTGCAAACTTGAAACTTAGTTTCATTGACACGATTCAGGTTTCTCTGCTGGTTGGCGCTAAGATGTCATCAGCTGATCGGCTTTAACAAAGACTTACTGCGTAGATCTTTTGTCCGGAGAACCTAGACCACAGAGCTAAAAGGCGGTAGGTGCTAATAACAGGGGGAGGTTGCAATAGTTTGATTTTAATAAGCCCAGATGGGGCGCGTTTGATAGGCACTTGAGATTTCTTTGCTACCACAATAGTAAAAGCTGTGGTATTTCTGCCTGTTTTCCTTTGAAATGATTAACTTACCGTAGGTACTCGAGGGCCTTAGTTTCATTAAATAAGTGGAATTTGTGACGCTATACACAGCATGAGGAATAAAGTCGCTCTGAATTTACCATTATGTCATATTTACAAAATTATGCCCATAGTACTTCGAAAAAGAATAGAAGAAGCATGGAATTGCATCAACAATATCAAAACGTATAGCGGATCAACCTTGATTTTCGTATTTTGTCGTAATTAACGTAAAGCCACTTAAAGCTTTGGCAGTGATACTTACATTCCTGGACTTGAATAGGTACATTTCTGCACTAGCTGTCTGCTAATTATCAAATCCTATTTTCGTATTGAATTGATTTCAAATGCCGTTTAAAAGCATTTACAAGCAAACATAATTTGCCAGAGTTATGAAGATCAGAAGTTGAATATTTTGAAGCTGATAGACAAAAAACCTTACAAGTGTAGACTTTAATTTTTTAATAATTCCAAACTTTTCGTGACTTTTAATTTACTTTGTTATGATAGGCATGCGATTTTGTATGCAAGAGGAAAGCGGTTTCTCTAATAATAAATACATGTATCTGTTAATCGTATTATTCCTTGACGATCTAGTTGACAAAAACTAGTGTGATATGATGTATTAACTGTATATGATGATTTGATATTGTGCAGACTCATGCACTACATTAACGGTCATTTATGCAGATGAAATTCCAATTAAATTTTAAATATCGTTTTAGTTCCTAAAAGTTCTCCAAGGAATTTCAGTGTCACTAGTACAACTAAAGACAGCATGTTGGTGACTTGGAGAGAAATTGATGAGAATCACAGGCATGGCATCATCAGATTTTACAGACTACGTATTTACCAGGGTCGTAAAAGGATCATATTGAAACGTCTTGAAACTGCCACCAGAAATTTTACTGTCGTCAATTTAAAATATTACAAGAAATATTCTCTCAGATTATCAGGATGCACTACGATTGGATGTGGCCCAGAATCTGTAATAATAACTTATACTAGTCAATGGCGTAAGTACAGCTTACAAGGTTTCAAAGTGATATTTTCTTTCTTAGAATAATACTTTAACTTATTAGTGACGCCTACCATATGTCACTCAATTGTATACTTTTTCCCATTTAAACAAAATTACTGAGGAGTCATCATTTTCCCTCCCACCCTCACGTGTCCGTCACTGTAATCATCCAAAAGTGTTAAAAGCTTCAATTTATGAAACTACAGTTTACGTAAGGACTAATCTTTTAAAAGATTATTTATTTTTTAAAGACTGTAAATGCCCATTTGTAATAAAACGTTTGGTCAAGTAAAGAATGGATAATAGGTACAAGTTGAATGATTTTTATAGAGCATATTTTATGTCTCGCGTACTGCTAAGACCTTGGCAATCAATGAAGAAAAGATTTGAATAGGAGATGATTGTTAAAAGTGGCGATTGCGAATCTCAGTTCTTGCATAAAAGATCAGAGTTGTAGTCTCGAACAGGAATGTTTAACACAGTAAAAATCATCGTGCTCAAAAACATAAGAAGTTTAAGTAAATGGCAGAAGTCTACCCTTGTGATATACATTCTACATACAATTATGAAAACCCAGGCTAAAACTTTAAACGAAGCATGACGGGAAACAAAGTAAACGCTAGAATTCGATGGTATACTACTTTTTGAAAATACGATGCAGCATAAATCATTTGATATATATGTTTTTGTCTACATTAGGCCCAGATGGAAAGCCCCTTAATTTTACTGCGACAAATATAAGCTCGACATGTCTAAAACTGAAATGGGAGCACGTGGAACCTTCAAAGGCTAATGGGATCGTCACTGGCTATCATATTCGATGGATAAATGATAAAACCGGAGAAGTAAGGTCCTTAAATGTTTCCGGCGAAAAGCTCAGTGAAATTCTTTGCAGGCTTAAACCACTTACAAAGTATCATATACAAATCTGTGGAATGACCATAGTAGGAATGGGACCACTTGCAGGAATAAACGCAACGACGAATGAAGGACGTAAGTTCATATTGATAATGTTGATCTTTTGTGTTATATTCCGACATTTCAGTTCTTCTCCATCACAACCATCATCATGACCACATTCGCGTGTTCTTGTTCTTACTCCTCCTCCACAATATGCCGTACAAAACCCCGATGACACCTAGGGAAAATAACCCATATCACCTGCAGTGATCAATAAAAGGAATAGTAGTGGTGGGAGTACCATAGCAGGAATCAACGCAATGACGAATGAAGGACGTCAGTACATTCTTGAGCGTCTGATGATGTTAATCTTTAAAGGTGAATGTCAGAAATTCAGTTACAAGAAGACAACTACATTATGGAGTCATGCCGTTTGTAAAATATGTTTTTGAGGAGATTGTTTTGGTTTAGAATGAAAGCTTTTAAAGTCCGCTATATGAAAGCATAAAAACGTCAGCAGTAATTCTTAGGAGTACTTCTGCAAAGAGGAAAGCCCTCAATTGGAGTTTTTTGAAGGGGTTAACAGTGGTAAGGAATTGAGCTAAATTTCGTAAAATAGTAGTAACTTTAATATCTGTTATAACTTGAGACAATCTGACATTTAATAATCCCTTATTACAGTACAGCACGGCTGAAACAGTATTACATGTTACCCATGAAGTGCAATATAGGCTTCCAAAGCTTGATTGTTTTTACTTTTTACTATAGCCTATAAGCCCTAATGAAGATTTTTATTTTAGAAATTCCGATTTATGCTAAATTTATTTTTACTGAAGTCACATAAAACATACACACTTTTGCATGGCTATCAGGCTAGTCCAACAGCTATTTATCTGTGAGATCGAAAAAACTGTCAATCTCTTTCACTCTCAGGTCCAACTGCTGCCCCTGTGAATCTGGCAATTTCAAGATTCGATGGCAAGAGCATAACAGTCACATGGGAAGGATTCAGAGAAGAATTTGCAAATGGTGTAATTAGAGGATACATTATTTACTATCAGGAACTGTACTCTGACACAAAGGCCTTGAAGGGAAGTACTATTTGCTCCGCAAGTCCCTGTATTATCACTGGTTTGGTAAGCCTGAGAACGTATAAAATCTCCATTGCTGCCTTTACGTCTAATGGAATAGGGGTGCAAAGTGAAGCAGTTGAAGGAAAGACTCTTTTAGCAGGTAATTCATGTTTATACAAGCTACCTTGGCACAGAGCCTCAAATTTGTGCTAATGACTCTTATAAATATTTAGCTCATGAATAGGGGAACTGTATTTAGCAAAGGAGCACATTCTGCAAAGTAATATTTCACCATCAAAAGTTAGAAACAATTTAGCACTACTTTACTAAAAACTACAATATATTTGTTAGTATCTGCAGAACAAATTACAAACAATATTTCTATTCAACAGAATTTGCAAGACAAACATCCTGTTTTGATTTCCCAAATTTTATATGAATTTTACCAGCACATGTCACAATTGCCCTGGTACTGAAATTTCATTCTTCGTTCATTAAAAGTGACATTTTAAGTGAATTTAAATTTTATATTTTTAACAGAAACATCTTTGCAGAACTTGAAATAGATTTTTTACTTAGCTCTATAAGATAAAATCATATGAGAATATCATAGATGGAAGATCTGTATTCTTTCCTGCTACTATTAGATTCTATTCTCTATTTAACAACAGTTAATGGTAATTGGGGTATGTGGAGTTCATGGTTACCCTGCTCTGTTAGCTGCGGTGGTGGAACTATGAGGAGAATAAGAAAGTGTAATAATCCAGCCCCTTTACATGGTGGGCAAACCTGCCCTGGGAAATCAACTAAAATGAAAATCTGCAATGAAGTAACATGTCCAGGTAAGCAGATAACACGAATAATGAAATGTTATTTACATGCGTTTTGTTTTTTATAAATCGAATGTGGGTATCATAAGATCTTAATTTTGGAGTGCAAGTGGGTACAATCAAACATTTACTTAAGTTTATGGAAAACATTCTATAAAATGATCAACATGTAGTCGTAAAGAGAGGATTTACGTAGCCTTGGATTCTTACGAGGTCTTAAGTATGATTAGGAGTAATACAAGGTAAAATGGTCGATATTTGCCCCGTGAAAAGCTGCACATTTGTGGTTATGGCCAAATAGAGTGGCAGTTCATGTTGCCTCCGACTGCAGTCATCTTATTCTTTTTATTGACACAAAGACCGTTAACTTTACCATAGTGGCTTCTTTCACATTTTTAGGACTAGGAAGGGATTGAGTAGATTCCCATCAATTTCAATGCAAATAACTCTAGGAATGTCTGTGTACTTAATTACCTTAAAACAATCCATTATGAAAATGCCGTTGACAATCAAACAACGAATATGCTAATTTTCATGAAAGATCTAAAACCATAAAATTGAATATAAAGATCAACTGTAAATAATTCTTAAAATAAAAATCCCACTATCGAAAATGACTGTATGCCAGATTGTCGCCATAGTAATTGAAGTAGTGAAATATTAAGTTAGAGATATAGCATATAGATATAAGTACCAATACCACCCTCTCCCTCATCCTAGTTTGGGTAGAATACAGGAAAAGGAATTTTTCCGCGATGAGCTCTGCTTTCTGCGTAACAAAATCAAAATAAACTTCCTTTTAAGACTTACAAAAGATATTGTAGGAATATTGTATGAAAGTAAGCAAAAGCAAGATAGAGAATATGTGTATAAACTAGCAGGGATCTGGGAAGGTAGTGCATATACAAAACAGAAAGATAACAAAGATGAAACAGTTTAAGTACCTAGGGTCGACTACACAATGTGATGAGGTTAAGAAGAGAATCCAGGCTGGGTGGGCTGGATGGAGAAGAGTATCAAGTGTAATTTGTGACAAGAAGATAGCTAAAATTTTAAAGGGAACGATATATAAGACGTTGGTAACATCAGCAGTACTGTATGAATGGGAGACTACCGGAATGACCAAAGACCAGGAATCGTAATTGGAAGTGACTGAATTAAAGATGTTATGGTTTTCAAATTAAGAGAAACAAGGCTGCAATGGTTAAGGCACTTACAGAGAAGAGAGGAAGAACATATAAGGAAGAGAATACGAAGAATAGAACCCAAATGGAGGAGAAGGCCGAAGAGAAGATTTTTAGATGCTGTAAACGAGGATATGGTGGCTACTGGTGTGGAGATGGAGGACGTCAACGACCGGACAAAGTGAAAAAGAATGATAGGCTGTAGCAACTCTTTAAAAGAAGTAAGCCGAAGGACGGAGAAAAAGAAGAAGATAAAACGTTAAAAGTAATAGAAAATCAGTTGCAAAGTAAACGGTACAGCATGTTAAATAAATTTCACTTTTTACATTACGACATAAACATACCTTTTGAATGTCCTAACATTTTTTAACTCAGTACATACCATATATGGTAGAGGTTTATCATGTCTTGAGTCGTAGTGTTTTTCTGAGCTACTTTTCGAGAGATACTCTCCCATCTTTAGGCTGATGGACTTTAGAATCTTTCGCTGATGTAAGATTGTAAACCTTCTGAGGATATAGTGATCACACTTGTTGGAAAGGTGGCGCCGTGCTGATTGTGTCTGTTGTTTTTTCTTCCCTATTGCTGGGAACCAAATGTCTGGGAGATTGCAAGATATATTGTTGATGAAGTTGTGGTTGTTTAGGAATTGAATGGTTTCTTTGATCTCCTTGGTTGTTGTGTTGACATCTTATTTTAGTATCTTGCAATTTCCACTACCGAGGGTGTGGTCATTTTTCTAACAGCGTTCCGCCAAACTCTTGTGGCTCTTTATTTCACCCATTTCGACTTCTTTCACTTGTTCTTTTCGCATATGACCTAAAGAAAGCAGCAAACACCTCTTCTAATGTAAATACTTTAAATTACATTCAGTGATAAACTATTGAAAAGGAGAAAGCTGGCTTTCTTTGGTATCCTATTCGACTTAAGCCACGTCCAGCGTCATAGCAAGGGAGGGAAATTTAAAAACAGTTGCAAAGAAATTCAGTTCTAAGTCATATATTACCGAATGAAAAGAATTTGTCTCTGAACTATTTACTCTGGCAGGTGGAACAGATATGAGGGAGATATGAGAGTAATCAATTTAATTGCTCAAAGTGCGTCAAAGCATCTCTAAAGTCATTAAAATGTTTAGAAATTGTACATTAATAAAATTCTAAAATTTTATTTCTAATTAATGTAGCGAGCCACCCGAAATTTAGGAATATTTCATCCAAATATTCGAACAAAGTTTACGAAAATGTCACTGAGAATTATAGATGGGTCACTTGTTTGTTGCCATACGGCATATTTGCCTCTTCTGGTCTCCTCCAAGCTCTCTCTCCCATTTAAAGTTGCATGCATATCTACGACTGCACATTTCATTAGTAATTTCCATTTTTAACCTTTTTAAAGGATTTGCAATGTCATTGCCCAGGCAAGATTGTTTATCTACCTGTTCAAAGCAGGGATTGCTCTGCTCAAACTTCAATGACAAAAACGTTACAAATCTATATTGGAGAGCTGGAATATTGTGTCAATTTTCTTCATTGAACAGTATTTGGAATACTGAATACCACCCAAGTGTGCGACTTTCATCCATGACTTGTGAGGGTTATCTCAATGTTTCCTCGGGTTATCACTGCAACGCAAAAGGAGGACAGGATATTGGTAGGCTCTGCAATTGCATAAGAAAAGGTACGTTCTACTTTTTATTTAGGGTGAAGGTTCATTTACAGTAGTATGCCGGCAGAAGGAAATAATACTAGCTTTATGAAAGTGGAAAGGCTTTTCGTGTAAATTTCAAGTATATGACCTTTGTAGCGTAGATTGTATATTATATATAGCGATATTTAACTGTCTTTGCTAAACAATAAGCTAGAACGGTTAAAGAGAAGGTATCTCATCCCTTTCTGGTTGCAGCATAATCATCATAAGTCTTTTGCTCAAAAAACCTTGAATTCTCAACAATCTCACAGAGGATGCCTTCTATCCAAAGAAGGCGATTCAACTAAAGAAAAGTTGAGATGAATTTTAAATGGGTGAACCTATGTACCATTACAGGATAAGATTACACATACAGTTTAGAGGAACATGAGTTAAGGTAAAACTTAAAAAATATAACAATTTCAAATAAAATGGTTAGTTCCTCTTCTTGTTCAAATTCGCGGCAGTAAATTGCACAGTCTACGAACGACGTCTGAAGATTAGAAAGATTGATGTTAAACTTTGCGAAAGGCTAGGGAAAGTTGTGATTAAATATTTTTCCAATATGAAACCGCTTGTTACAAATAAACCACAAACTTTAATCCCCAAAGGTGTAATATCTGCCATCGTGCACATTCTCAAAATACGTACCTAGTCGTCAAACAAACTAAGTCAGTCGCTACTCAAAGTGGCCGGACGATTGACTAGCATTTTTCTGAAAATGTAAAATGTGTCGACAATCAGCAAAAGGGTTTACAGACACGCATGCTCCTTTTGGACTTATTGCTTTGGAAAACATTTGAATGGGACTCTTTCCTATCGAGTGTATTTTCGACGACCTGTCTCAGTTCCCCTGTGTCCTCTTCATTTTTCGCTAGGACCTCCTTCATTCACTCCAGAGTGTGACAAGTGTCTCTCACAAGAGTGTAGAGATACAAATCCTTTACCCGATGCCGTTTCTAACTTTTATAGAAATAACTTTATTCTCAGTTAGCTACCTTCTTGATTATAGTCTGGTAAACCTTGTACATTTCTTCTACAAGCGTTATTTTATTTCCTTTCTGTGATTATAAATTGAATGTACCATGTCATAATTATGAAAAATGCGATTTTAAAAATATTTTGCGACGCTTTTATAAGGAAAAAGAGGCCAAAGGAGAAATTTTAATCTTTATTTCAGATTCGCAAGCTTTTAAGTGATTATTGTTAGATATAAAGAATATTATGCCAAAAAAGGAAACCATGTTTCAGACAACACTTCGTCTATAACTGACGTCTTCAAGGCTATTGGAAATATTACTATAAGCACTTGCAGTATAGTTAGAAATAGAAGTAGAAATGTAGTTAGCCAATGTATTACAGGTATTATTGGCACTGGTATGGCTAGAAAATCCCGATGCAAATATTAAACTCTCTAAATGGCCAATGCTGACCGATACGATTATACGTCGTATCGCCTGATCCCAAGTTTGAACTGCTCCCAACTCCCCGCAAAGTTTACTTTTAGAGACGATGCCAAGAATTCGAAAAACAAGAATGGCGATGAGATTTGTTTGCCATAGATCAGGGAAAAACGAGTGCCAGCTTATGCGTTGTGAAAGAATGTTTTTAGTAAATGGTAGTGACGAATTAAGATGCGTCGTTATCAATCCAAATGACAAGGAAACATAAGCAGTTGCTGTACGTCTCCTTGGACATTACTGTAAGTTTAGAGTGCATTGCCTTTGTGCATAGAATAGCGTGATGGATGTAGGCGCATTCTTACGCTCTGCATACCAAATCATCATTAAACAGAAGATTGCACATAAACAGGAAGAAGGTATCTAAATCATGCAAAAAATATGAAATAAAGTTCTATCTCCTAAAAGTATAATATCAGGCTGTTCTTAACTTTGAAACTAAATAGCACTCGGCCTTATTAGTGTTCAAAACTGCAACTTTCCATGCAGCTGCAGCCAAGACGAAGATCTTTCAGGGAAGGCAAGGGAAAACGTTGTAAAAACGACATAAAAAATAGCTAAAAGGCTTGGTGGGTAACATCGTATTGCTTTTTTAGTCTAATAGCGATCAATAGTCTTCCCAATGCTTAAGAGGAAACATTTTAGCCCTCAAATAACACTGACGCTAATGATGATGATAATGTCACTGATTATGCCGAGTGTGTTGCTACTGCTGCTGCTGCTGCTGCTGATGATGATGTTGATGATGATGCTCATGAGGATTACTATAATGACAATCTTGATGATGACAGTAGTATATAACGATGACAATGATAAAAATGATAACAATGATGATAACATGACATATTTCTTGCGATGGTAATCACACAGATTTTTACAACTCCCACTACTACTATTCCATTTATTGATCACTGCAGGTGACATAGGTTATTTTCCCTGGATGTCATGGGGGTTTTGCACGACATCTTGTGGAGGAGGAGTGAGAACAAGAACACGCGTATGTGGTAATGATGATGGCTGTGATGGAGAACCAACTGAAATGTCGGAATGTAACACAAATCCTTGCCCTGGTACGTAATTAGGTCTTTTGTAGCATTGCAGAAAAACGGATACGATTTTGATGTTGTCAATATCTTAACGGTTCAAAAATGAAGCTCACCTACCTCTGTCCTTTAATTGTTTATTTATAAATTTTTCTCAAGGTTTTTAGACCAGTTTGGTATTGAAAATATAATTACTTACTTGACTTCCTCTCATACCTTCCCCTATAGGATTTTCTTATAGAAATTTTCCATAACTTTATTAGTACTTGTTATAGTTGATAGCGACATTCCACAGCTACAAATTTTGGGATAGAATCATCCTCGGCACGACAGTGTCTTATAGAACGAACTCTGTTCAGCAGATTCATAGATAACCATACTTGGCAAAACGTTCTGTGCCACTTCTCCGAATGATTTTTCGTCTTTCCTATACTTGTGCAAACTAACAGGGAATGTTATTAGTCCACTGATAGAGTTAAGAATGCTAACAGTTGTAATTCTAAGAACTTTTAACTAATCACATAAATTATTTTCGTAAAGAACGTCTTCCCTCTCCTTAGGGTCAGTTGCCATACCACTGAACGTACGCGTTTTCTCCAGTTGCTCCTTTGCACGTACCTCTTGTTCATCTTTTTCAAAGGTGCTCGTGTAGTAACTTATGTACTTTGTACTAAATACGTGAAATAACATTCTTCCTAGTTGACGGAAATTGGGGGTCGTGGTCCAACTGGAGCCCATGCAGTGCATCGTGTGGTCTTGGTAATCAAACTAAGCATCGTTGGTGCGACAATCCAAGACCAGCTCATGGTGGTCAAAGATGTTTAGGAATTGGAATAGATATTTTGAAAGGTTGTAATCCAAATCCGTGTCCAGGTATGTTTCTTCAATTTACAGTACACCAAGTGGACTAAACGTCCCCTATCTAATTAGCTGCTTTTTTGATTAAGCTCCCCCTTCTTCAGCTAAACTTTTAAATAAGTATCGCTCTCGAATAAGCGCCTAATTTGACAACTTTTCTTAAGGAAAGGGAGTGTAGATGATTTAATTCATTGTTTAAAAGAAAAAGAATCGTATGCAGCAGGAAAAGACACTTTGAAGGGGCAAATGGCAGTTTTCAAAAACATAGAAAGTTCCGAGAACCCCTTCAGCTCTTCATCGTGGAAAATGTAACTGATTTGGATATCGAAGAGGCAATGAACGTAGAACTCATTTTGGACGAGGATAATGAAGAAGATGACGATGTAGACATTGAAAAATTAACATCATATTTTATGCAACATTCATTTTGTTCAAAAACTTTTCTTCAGCGCTAAAGTTGTTTTTTAACTAAGCGCCCCTCTTGATTTAGCGCTCCCTGTAAAAGTTGAATTTTGAATAATTGATTTAGCGCTAAATCGAGCATTTACGGTAACTGGGGTTTATTGTCACCCAACAACAAAAGAAATGCAAAGTTAAAATTTAAATTCTTGCTTTTAGCTACATAAAGTTTGCTCCAGACGTAGAAGTATCTGAAAACTTGAAGAAATGTATCTTCGACAATTTCCGTATGCTGCATACCTGCGTGTGTAATAATCATGGCGCTACAAACACTAAATATTCCAAGTGTACGTTACCACGTACGGAGAAAAATAGCATATAATAATATATATCCTTCCTTTAGTGAGTTTCTTAGTTTGTTATTGAGTTACTCAAGTTAGTTATTTTTGTGACGTACTATCAGGGATCAGCAAGACCTAAAGCTAACCCAAAACTGTATCACTATCACGCTTGTGAGAGTAGTAAATCATCGTTGATAGTTCCTCATTGGGGCAGAGCCCTATGTAATATGTATGATGGGATATACTCTCTCTCAGTAAACATTTTCCACATAATCATCTACATGTAATGTAATATTTGGGTTCAGATTCCTTAGTTTCATCATGCAATACAAGATTTTATCCCATGAAAAGTAACTTAACAGAGTTTAAATTTTGTCTCCATTAGTTCATGGTAGTTGGGGAGAGTGGACGTCATGGTCTCTCTGCAACCATCCCTGTGGTGGGGGCCATTCTTCAAGACGAAAAGACTGCAACAACCCAAAACCTAATTATGGTGGACGTTGGTGCCACGGTAATAGCACCGATTATCAAGAGTGTAACATGGAACCATGCCCAGGTATTTTTGTTAACTTTACTCTCATCTGACAATGTCCTTCTGTTCACGTTTGAATCTCATTTAGATCTATGGTATATATACATATATAGAGAGAGATAAAACTTTAAAAATAGAGTTAAAAACAGTTGTAACAAACTGAACTTGTTGTTGTTCTTTATCTTATATTTCAACATACATAGATACATACATACATACATACATACATACATAAATACATACATACAGATATTCGCATATTCCCATGTAGTATTTAAACACCCTTAACATGTCCACCAAATACCTTAATCCGCATGTTTACAGTATAGTTCCAGAAAAGAAGTTATATATCAAAAGGATACTAGCCATGTGACGCACGATGACCAATTAAAATGCCATCTATTTTCCAGAACTCGTCAGTCAAATTATTTGATTGGTCTGTTGACCAATCTGCGTGTTATCGAAAGACAGTAGAGCACGAGAGGCAGCAATTTGTAACTCTGTTTGACGCAAGTAAATATTTTGGTCATCCATATAAAGGTCTGCGATCCTGCCAAAGATCTGCGATTCGGCCAAAGATCTGCGATCCGGCCAAAGATCTGCGATCCGGCCAAAGATCTGCGATCCTGTGGATCAAGCGGAGCAGCTCGCTGCCGATCGTCAGCACTGGCGAACGCTTGTGTTGCAAGTTAGCTCTACGCACCGCACGGTGCTCGAGGATTAGTGATATAAGGGTTAAAGTGAACACAAAGGTTAAATTGATATTTGTGCTGATCTTTTTCTCAAGCCAACGCATTGCGATACTCATACCTGATGGTAACATAATATTCAGTAAGTATGATTGTACCTCTTTATGCAGTCAACATCTCCTTTGGTCTTTTTCGCTACTAGCAATAAAGACAGCATGAACTAGGAATATGAGCTGCTTAATTGGACAACCTAACCATGCTCTGCGATTTGTCCATACCAACCATAGACAAGTTGGTTTTCTTTAGTACTATGGTCAAGGTATTAGTACGAAAATGACAAGAACTAAAGAGATCAGTGTAGTTTCAATCGGGCAAAGCTGTAACACCTATATGCGCCTTTCAGACATTATAGCCCATCGGAGAAATTAGGAAACGCGGATTCTTTACCTGTCCTAGATAGCGATAGAGCTACGAAACATTGAAATATCTCACTTCCAGATGACTAAATACGACTAACGTTCCATGTTAATTGTCAGACAGGCGTTTTATTTCCAACAACGGTAACTCTACGAGCTGAGCTGACAGCTCATTCTATATCTATAAGGCGCATGCTACCTATGCCTCATAAACCTCTAGCCACATTCCATTGCTGACACTTACTTTCTATCTACATTCAATATGACTTCCTCAATACTTATCAATTAATGTAAAATGATTTACAATCTGTCTAAAGTGTTTAATTTAATGTTATCTCAGGAGTAGCAATGACCTACAAAGTACGTTTTGTTAAAGAAATTTGGACCTACAAGTATGTTTACTTGCATTCGTCGGAGACAAAAACTTTAACAACAAAGATCAGGGAAAATGTAAGTTTGAAGGCGTGAATTTGTAACCTATTTTGTCCAGAACGTATTCTTTTGATGTAAGAATGCAATTTCACTGCATATTGGCTTTCTTTACTGTTTTATAATGTTATATTTAGCCATACAATGTCATCTTGAAAACGTAGTTTTTATAGTACTGTACATGCCTTGTTATGTGCCTATCATGTACGCATCCTTAAAGATTTCTTTAACCACGACAGAAATATTCGAGAGAAGTCCTTGCTAGTTTATTGTTTTCATTTCTTGCTTTTTGCATCCTTTTTTGCCTTTTACTCGGTAATCTACATAAGCGAGATAAAATGCATTTTTAACAGCTATACCCGTGACTTGTACAGATAAAATATACTTTGTCACTAATGTAGATCAAGGAATTCTATGAAGGAGAAGATCCAGTACATCATGTTGTATTCAGAAGTTTTAGGTAAGCAGAGTTTTAGCCTCATAAAAGAACAGACATATTTATATGTGTAGGTGGTTATGTGAGATTTATATTGCAACCTTTGATTATCTCATTTTATCATCAGCTCTGTGTAATGATGCAAACAATCTTGTCACCATAGTGTCAACAAAGTGTCACCATGGTGTCACCATTGTGTCACCATTGTGTCACCATGTGTCAATATTTAATACCTTAGTTATCATACATCTATATAGTAAAATGACGATTATATATCGTCCATGTTGCGATGTAGATATAGCTGTTGCCTTTTACGTTGCTGGTAGCCGTTTGTCATATGCAAGTCGGTGGCAAAACATCGAACTTTAATCACTGACTTACGGTAAGAAAGACCTTCCTTATTTTAATTAGGAATGAATCACAGTATCGCGAAATGCTGAATGTCAGAATCCCTACAAACTGCGTTCTCTTTGTAACGTTTCAGGTTGATACATAAATGCTTTGTAAGTTGGTTGTTTTTGAAATTGGGCTAATGACATCTTATAACTGCTGGAAGTTAATAAGTACCACGTCAGTGCTAAAAAAACCAGCTTTGAAATAGCGTTTACTAAAAAGACGTAAAGTAAAAAAACAGCCTTACTCTAGGGCCTCCTCCCCCAAACAAGACTGAAAAGGCTGATAGGTACAAGAAGATGTTGTTATTATTTCTGTTTATCGTGTTTACCACCTATAGCATTCCTGTTCAATGTTAGTCTTTGAACAATACTTAGTGTTTTCCGCTGACCAAACTTTCTCATGTTTCACAGGAAGGGAAGCGTCATTGGAACCTTCGACATTTTTTATAAACACATCCGTGCAGAAGAAGCTCTTTCCTTAATACAGGCGATGGAAAGCTCGACAAAACTTAAAAATTTAACAGTTGGAAACATCGATGCAAGAATTAAGGGAGGTAATGTTCCTGTAACTTTCGTATTTTGAGAGGTGAAAAATGAACGATTTATCATGTCCCCGGGTCTCTAGAAATCGCCACGTTAAAGTGCCATGAAAAGATATGTATCCACCTTCATCGATTGAGCAGAAACTTAAGAACTGTTTCCACTAAAGGGAATGAATGTATGTGTGCTTTTACTTTCCGTGATAAAAAGCCCCACAAAAAATGCAACGGTATAAGAGATACAACATCGAAATTATGAAAAAGATGATAGGGGTTGTTGGGATTGCCTTATAATATTAAAGTGCCCTTGTTTCCATAACGGTCCCTTTACAGATGTGTTAGCCATACATTATACTCTTTTGAGAAAAACGGAAATGACCAATAATCTTGAAGTTTGAAACTTGTCCTGAAGATTATGAAAATGTTGACAATATTAAAAGCTAGATAGCTTATAAATGCTACTTAATATAAAGAACCACTCTATAAAAACATGCAATATGTTTCCTGGTAATGGTGTTTCGCCTAAAAATACTGGTTGAGGCGTAAAAATAGTAAAATGGTTTATTATGAATATACTCATTTAAAGATAAACAGAAAAAAACCTGAGAAAACAAATAAAGTCAAATTATTAAATGCCTGGACCCCCCTACTCTTGGCAGTTGCGTCTACTGCAAGAATACATTTTAAAATACATTTTTTTTACATGTGTGAAATATAATGTCTTTCTGTCCCTCGTCCGCTTGCTCAGGACTGGAATTTCGATCATGTTCAATTTTCAAGTAACATCAAGTTGAAATATCTGGTTTATTATGGTACCAACGTACATTTGTCAGACGGTTACACCAAAATTTGTAAAAATTGCATGTGATATCATCTTTTTCATAAAGATTCCGGACACCTTAACTCAAATCATTCTAAGCTAAATTTTACAATTAAAAGTAAATTAGCATTTCTGCTGACATTTGCTCTTTAAAAAGTATTCCAATAACAACATCAACAACAAAAATAAATTAATATTTGTTATAGTAATAATAAGTAAATGTTTTTGTTTCGCATTTTGCATTAGCCCTTGCATATATTGGGTGACAACGAACACGTGTGAATATTTATATGACATTTCCCAAAGATTCCAGACAATTGTATAGAATGAGAAAGGTCATTGTAAAAACATTGGGTTTAAAGAGTCTGAGGACTAAACAATCAAGTCCAAAATAGGAATGGAAAACATCACGTACGCAAGTTATGAATTCAAATGTATTCAAATAAATTACCGATTACGTAACCTTGGCACTTATTTTTAAACAAACCTTTTCCTGTTGATGCTCATGTGGATTGGGCGCCTTTTCAGACCTGGGCGCTTATTGAGAAAAGAAAAAAAGCAACTATTTCTTCACACATACGTCAACTTTCTATAAAATGGACTAAAATATTGCGTTCTAGTCAATCAATCAATCCATCCATCAATCAATTAATCCATCCATCAATCAATCAACCAATCAATCCATCCATCAATTAATGAATCTATCCATCAATCAATTAATCCATCCATCCATCAATTAATCCATTTATCCATCCATCAATCAATCCATCAATCAATCCATCAATTAATCCATCAATTAATCCATCAATCATTCCATTAATCAATCCATCAATCAATCAATTCATCAATCAATCAATCAATACATATTCATCGCCTTCTTTGTCACCATCTAAGAGCATAATCCTTGAAGTTGCAGTCTACGTTTCCCGAGTTTCGAGAATTGGTTTTTATTAGGTCCTGTTTCATTTTCACTAATCCAATACGTACTGTGTGCTTATACAGACGTTGCTTGGTATCCTTTTTATTCAGACGTGGGTATCGACTGAGACCTGGCCTCTTGTTTGGACCTGATTGCTTCTGATAAATATTTCTTCCAAACTGTGCTCATATTTAGCATGCGACTTTAGTTGAATTCTGGGTTCTGAATCAGTAGTTTACATTTAAGGGACTCGACGATCAAAATCTCTGGCCAAGAGGTCACTATCACGATAGAATTACTTACGAAGTCCTTGTAATAACGACTTACCAGCAATAGCCCGGTTGATTAAGAGGTTTAAACGTTTCCATTATACAATTACAACACGGAGATAGACTTACGCAAAGTCAAACTAAATTAGACATGCTCTTCGGTGTTTGCTGAAAATCAACGTATTTAAAGGAAAAAAGGAAGTTGCTTCGTCTAGCTTTTCGTTCTTGTCCTCTTTGCGTAGTGGGCTTTTAATTAAATGAGTATTTAGCTTTTTGTCTCTTATTACAATGTATCGAAGTTGTGGTGACACTGGTTTAAGTTTAAGACCAACTGCTATATCCTCGGCTATATCCTTGAAAACACTAAGTACTGCACATAATGCCTCATGAAACGTTTCTTCGTTAAATGATTTATTGCAACTGTTCTTTTAGTGACGATGCCTGTGCCTATCCATGTAACGGGAACAGCACTATCCCCCTACTCGATTGATCTAAAATGGAATTTAACACAGCCACCTAGAAACACTACACCGCTTATATATAAAATCTACATTTATTACACAAAGTTTGTTGAAGGTGAATTTAAATTCAAGTGGGATATTTTTACAGTTAGCAACAGAACAAACTCCTGCACCGTTTCATATTTGCAACCCGACACAGTCTATAGGTTCCGTCTGATGGCCAGCACAGAAGGATTTCTTGGGGAACCAAGTAAAGAGAGCATTTTAAGAACGCCGGAAGGAGGTAACTATCAAACAATTTTATTTTCATATACTGAAAGTAGGCTAGTATTATTTTCCGTAAGGAAAGCCAATTGTCCATAAGAATATCAGAAGATATTTCTACTAATAATAGAAAGACATCCTTTTACAGTAGCGCTGTTCGATAATTGAGGAGCAATAATTGAGTCGATTATTAAACATCAAGAAGCATGGCTGATGACACAAAACGTTTCGTTGAAAATGTAGAAAAACATTAGGCAGCATTGATAAATGTACACTAACCAAACACATTAATGACAGTAACATCAAAACTAGTGCTGCCATGATGCATTTTCATACTCCAATTAAAGAGAACGTTTCCTTTGCTTTTATGTAGTATAAATTTCTTTCCTCTCGATCCATTTTAGGTGTTATTTTAAATACCAATGTAATTTATCCAGTTAACATATGTGTATTTTCATAATTACGATGAATTTCAGGATAATAGCAAACGGGTCAGGCATTGGCAAGCCATTAAAAATTAGCATAACCTACCAAGTGATTTTATACATCATAAACCCTTTGTGCAATAAAAAGATGAACTTGGTCCCTGTCTCCGATTACTATGGGTCTACATTTTCATACTACAGTTATTGTTACCTTTACCAATGAAGTATCAACTATCTGCTACATTCAGTTATGCAATCGTGGAGGCAGTTGGTAAAACAGCTTATAGTTTTTGGACCATATCTCATACTCAAGTGATAAAAACGGGTTCAAATGTTGATTTAGCTCCCAACATGAAAGTAGAAATTCTACCCGGACTTCCTCCGGACAGAATATGTCATTAGAAACTTTACAAACCGGATGGCTTGTGAACATAGTTGTTTAACCTTGAATGAGTTTGTCTGTTTAACTATAAAATACACCCGGGACTCCTCATGATAGTGTATGGAGTTTTGTTTCTAGTGTCATGTGACTATGTACCTTACCATATATAGTAAAAATACCAAATATGAAACCAGTGTACAACATAATATCTCTTCAGCTGAATGTTTGCAAGCTTACATGCTTTAACTCGTTGCAGCTCTGTATCCTACTCAAACTAGCACAAGGAAAAGTAACAGTTTATATCCAAGGCTTAACTAAAATTGATAGATTATTACGTATTTATCAGGGTTTATTGTTGAAGCTATCCGTTGATGAATTAATAAGCCCAAAGCTCACTTCAGCAATAAACTAAAATGTATATATTTTGGATTCCTAAAGAGGACGGTGTCGTGAACTAAAGAGATTTACTCAAGCACATGCAAGAGGTCTGTTCTACAAAGAAGTCTTTCCCATTTTATATAATCTGCGATCTGTAGCAACTTTATAACAACCTTACTCCGTATTTGTATCCATGTGATTATACATTGATCTAATCTTATTTTTAAACCTTCAAACTATTGGTAAAATTTTTATATATTTCCAGCCTTAACTTTGGAAAAAAATATCTTAGGGATAATGTGATGCAAAACAAACTCCCAAAGCTTTACGATGACCTTAGCAGTAGCTGACTTGCATTTCTTAGTTATCAAGAAAAGGAGTGTGTAGAAGAAATAACATTATCACATTTATGTACCATCTTTCGTTGGCCTTTTTTCAGAAAGCAGAATTTATAGCTCATTTTCTTCATACAATCTTCGTCTTTGATAGTTATATCTTACCCCTTCAAGACTCCTTGATTTGCTAAAATGTACTTTATCTCTTTCTCGCAGTACCCAGCGTAGCACCAAAAATAATAACATGGAAAGTTGTTGATTCAACAAGTATTTACTTAGAATGGGAAAAACTACGTATCGAACACATCAATGGGAAGCTTAAGGGTTATCTCATTAAATACAGGAAATATCAGGATGACATATTTATGAGTACTGTCGCATCACCAGAACTAAAGGAGAAGACTATTAAGAACCTAAAACCCTTTACAATGTATTGGATAGAAATTCTTGCATTTACTGGTGGTGGAGAGGGGCCTAGTTCAGCTATAGCGGACAAAACACCAGAAGCAGGTAACAGTTGGTATTTTCTTTACATGAAATATGGATAGTTGGGGGTTTTGCCAAGAGACCCCCACATGTTGTCCGTGTATATATTGATAGAACGTCGAGCAAAGTTTAATGTCTTTTATCACATTTATTTCATTGTTGCTAACAAAACAAGATGTGAATTGGGTACTTAGGCATGTATCTCCCTGAGTTAAAGCGCGGCAAGAGTTTGGTAGGCCAGGATGGGATTGAGAACCTGTCATGGAGAACCTAGCAACTCGCAACTTGAGCAAATGATTCCTTGTACTGTCAGTTTGAGGCAATACTATACGTAATATATTCAAAACTGCAATGATTAGTCAATACTCGACGTAGATTAGAAAGATCTCTTAGAATATATAGGACAATGCTTTGCAACGGCCCAGGCTTGCGCAGCACAGCATTTTCTATGAAACACTTAAAATATTCTACACTCACTGCTTTTTCACTTACGAAAAGCTAATTAAGAAAAGCTAATCAATCTTTTCATCTTTTAGACATCAAAAGTATTGTTGATAATTTTTTAAATTTTTTTTTGTGGCATACTCGATTTGGAGCGTAGCCTAGAAACAATTTCAGGGTGTCGTAGAAGATATTGCAATAGCGTGCCCTTGCTGCCAAGTAACCAGGGTTTTCTGGGTTGGTCAACAGTACAATTTTACCAGGGTATGAATCCATTCTATGATTTTTACTTATTTCATAGTATTTCAGGGAAAGACGTACTTTTTCTCATCACTAGTCATCACTACCTGTTCTCCCTTGACCATGATAAGAATTAGGTATTGAACTCATGGCATTCTTTTGTACGATATTGATACCCGAAGATACATTTTCTTAACAGTTCCTGCATCTGCACCTCGTGACGTCATTTTGAAAGATTGTTTGTCGACCGACTATATCATAGTGTCCTGGAAACCAGTTCCGGATTCTGAAGCAAATGGCATCATTATCGGATACAATGTAAAGTACTCCCTTGACACGTCAGCGGGCCTGCTCACCACAGTTGGCGTTGAGAAAATAATCACTGTTGATCAGTATACACTTAAAGTCAAATTATCTGGATTAAAGCCGTTTGCATTGTATCGAATTCAGGTAGCTGCATCGACATCTGTGGGAGAAGGACCTTGCAGTAGGAGTCAAAATGGAGGTGGGTATACTACTTTGTCCAAACTCTCTTAAAAGGGTGCCAAATGGCGGGTACAGGAGGGAAAATCCTGCTTAATTCTCTCAACTAACCTCAATGTCATGCGTCCGACATAGGCAGCCTCGCACTGGCAAGTAAATGTGTAGACTACAATGCTGTTACTTATGGCAGGCACACCGTCTTTTTGGTTTGTTGAGAGTGGATAAAGAGGCTTGCACACATCGAAATACTGCCAGACAAAGAGAAGGTGCAGTTTGCTGTTAATTCCCACGAAGATCCAACTTCATCATGAAACTGATTATGCTGATGGGGAAAAAAGAAAAGACGATGCTAAAAAGAGTGATAACTAACAGAACCATGTGCACAGTATGAGCATCTTGTTCTGCGCTTAAATGACGTTTCTCTCATGTTTCTATGTCCCCGTATATTTGAAGATTGTGTTTGGAAACAGCTTGTTAAGATTATAATTCTGAACATTATTTTTTGAAAAACAGGCTGGCCCCGAATAGAATCTAATACAGTATTCTTAATTCATTACATTTGTATTGTACATAGAGTATTCTTGCTTGAGATACATAACTGCCTTTCTAGTAATCAGGGACTGATTTATTTTTTTGTAAGGGACATGTAGGTGCAAAAGGGATGTTTTCGCTGCATGGTATCCAATGTCACCATATGTGGAGTACGACAGCAATACAAAAGATGTCAGTGGATTAATTTATGATATTGTGAATGAAGCCATTGTGTCTTCTTGTGGGAAGTGCAAGGGATACCCGCAGCCTAAAATACATTATTCTCGTAGTAATGACGGCTCTAACCCAAAGAAAAAGACAGGGAAAGATGTTGCATCTGCTCTTTTCACATCGTACGATATTGGATTGCCAATTTTCGGGGGTCAGGGAAGTTCCCAAGGCCAGCTGATATTTATTTTAGTTGCAGAATCTTCAGGATCATTGGTGATTATCCGGGATGAAAAATATCACACCTCATTTCTGATTCCAACTTTGAACAGCGTTGTGAGCACTTGGCCGGTTCTGTTGATTTCCATGTTAATGGCCTGGATCATGGGTACGATAGTCTGGTTTGTGGTAAGTAGATTGTACATATACTACAATGAGTGTTTTCTTCGAGCAGACCTTGATTGATATCAGAACAGTGATTTCCAATCCCTCAAGTATTTATTTTTATATAGATTGTATTGTATTCACCCTGATCAAGGCCGAAGCCACTTCTAGGAACGGGTTACTTTTCCTTTTCGAATGACAATCTTATCATGCTTACTATTCATGCTATTGTATGCTTGCTATTCTTGCTATTCATGCATGTAGTCCCCCCTCTGTCCTATTTCTTGAAACATAGTTTCCCACTTGACGAGAGCAGATGACAGAGCACAGTACCTCCGGGATCGTGGCAAGAAAGCTCAGGGTCGGTTCGAACTAAAGACCCTCCTAGTGTGAGTCTGACACTCTACCACTATGCCACTACTGTGTTTTTATTTCATGGCAACGTTACTATCCAAGTGAACTTAGCCCGTAATAGGCACATATATCGTTCTGAAAACTTTCAGACCTTTTGTATACTTGTAACATGGCCTTTGCAAATATTCACTGGATTGCGCATGCCTAGTTTTGTAATTGAATGGAAGTGTTTTTCTTTCTTTCAAAGAGATGTGTCTTTGTTATACAAAATCACTGAAACTTTCTTGGATTTTATATTCGCAATAAAATTATGTTTATGTTCATAACCTTGTAGTATGAAAATATACTGGACCTTTATCGTAGTAAATGTAATTACATATTACGGCTTATATGGAGTGGCGGTTGTAGGGGGAGGCCGACAGGACCATGGCCCAAGGCCCCGCACCTGTAGGAGGCCCCGCGCCTCAATGCTGAGAAAAAATTATGTGTCTAACTACCCACATCAATCTTATGGAAGTAAGTGAAAACTAGAAACTGTATCCACTGGAAGGAATAAAATGCTTCCGGAACTCGCCTTCCATGACTGATAAGAAAGACTAGAAACCAAATCCAATTACGTCACAAATCGAATGGAGGCGTTACTCGTACAATATCTGGTACAGGCTCTGTCTTCGCAAGAAATATACGAATAACGTTATGGAATACGACCACTTGAAACAAATTTGAAATTTGAAATTCAGGCACAACGATAATTCAGATTAGAGTTATTCACACTATAATAACATGAGAGTTTAAGCTAGTTCAATATCTACTACGTTAATGGAACTTTGATTTTAGTTTTTCTGGTCATTAATGAAATAATTGGCAGTACAGAACTAGAACAGATAAAATAAACACAAGAGATTATATGATTAGAAAACTCTTTATTTCTTTTATGATATGCTTGGGATTAAATAATGAATATGGAGATAAACATAATATGAAATTTATTGCTGGTGATACTTCAGGTCCATTAATAGTTTTAATTCTTTTCGTACTAAAGTTTGCCCGTGTTTAACTAGAATTATAGAGCGTGCCGAGCAACAACTTCACTTATAGATTTTGTGTTTGTTGTATCGTGCCTCCTTTTTCTCTTCTAAAGGATGTGGACAAGGTATTTTAAAAAGAGGAAAAAAATTTCTTAAGATTAACCAAGACAACTTTGAGCTACAAATTTTCAAATATGGCTAAAAAGCAGACTCGTTTTGAAAACGATGAACCTTTGATGTATTTTTCTTAGGCACTATCCCATACTTTGATATGTACTCTGTCATATGCTCTCGTGAGAAACTATGTTTCGAGAGATAGGACAGAGAGAGGACTGCAAGCATGAGTAGAATGAATAGCAAGCATAAATAGCATGAATGGTAAGCACGAATAGATTGTTATCCAAAGGGGAAAAGTTCCTGGTTGTGGCTTCGGCCTTGTATAGGGTAAAATATGTTTTGAAAAAATTACAGGTAAAACAAGTGCGAATGTAGCAAGGTGGTGCTGCAAATTATATTGCTGATGATTTTGCTATTGTATTTTGAAGATGTGGAGTCGATAGAGGTAAAATGTGTTCTTTACGATAAAAAGTTGCACAGTTAGAAAATGGCCTCAATTGCACTCTATCAGCCATACTCTAATGATTACGAGTGAAAACCCTTCGCAACACCCATATCCCATGCCACACCCAAACCCTCTTGCTACTAAGTAAAAGTGTCTGTAGAGCATTTGCTTGTACACTTTGCTCATCTGCTATACCTGTAAACAAAAGGAATTGTCTTGTGAAGCTTTAATATTATTTGGAGACATTGAAGACAAAAGAAAAATCAGTAGGAACCTCTTGCACTTCCACCGTTGGTAAAAATTTCGTACATGTCCCGCAAATATCACGGACTATCGACCTTGCTTCTTAAAGGTCCTTTTGAAATCATGAATAAATACGGTACAGGGGGGTGGCTTTTATCTATATATAAATCAAGGGTGGCGGTATCGAGACATGAGTCTCTTCTTAAATAGGATAAAAACCTTAAGAGAGCAAAAACTCGTACAAATCTGTAAAATAGTCTGCCAACATTTCATATCTCGTCTCGATTTACATTAAGATAAAATTAGCCCAACTGTAAACTTCACAACTAATCTGTGTTATGTTTGAATGCATATCATATGCAACAGGGCGCGTAAGTAGAATCCAGGTTTAATGTGGTAAAGGACTGTAATCAAGGGTTCAATAAGAGGTATAAGAAATTTTAGAAGGGGATAAAATCTGTTTCAAGGTTCGTCAATTCGTGAGACGAATTTGGAGTCGAATGGTCCGAATTGAATATGGAAATATTTTACTTCGATTGCAAAATTACTCATTAATCATGTTACTGCAAGTGCATAGGGGCTTTCCTTTTGCAGAATGCGAAATTAATAATTAATCTCAAGTCATTGACACTGCTGCCAAATCCTTGACCTGTCTTCTGCAAAGTGAAGTACATTTACTACAATGTGACCCACCTTCTCTATTAAGGAAGGAGACAACAAAGATTAAGGAACTGGTAAAGGTGGTGAAGTTTCAAATAATAGGAGATTTTATTTTACTTCATTAAATGATCTGTTAAAATCTTATTATTAATATGAGTATAGAATTGCAACTTCAAACAAAACAACTCTTTCTTATCAATAATGTAAAAGCCTGTTAAGAAGTTAAACAAATTATGCAACTTAACTTTTCGAACACTAGTTTACGGTGATTGGCAACTTCTTTCTGTTTTCTCGCCTGCTGATAACTGTCATAGAAATGTACAATATACTCATCTATGTTGCTCTCATAGCAACAAATAATATTTTGATGTTTTTTCTATTAACATTCATGCGCAGGGGAATAATTTATCAAAGGTAATTCTTTATTAAAGTAGTCAGCGATATAACAGAAGCTGAGGGAAAATTGTGCAAAGATTTTTCCTATTTTAAATGTCAGTTACCATTATATGTGCCCATTTTTGAAAACATGTATCGATGTAGCAGTGTTATAGCAGTAAGGCATGTTGTCAGTGAGAAATTAAGGAGTTCTTTTATTGGACTATGTTCAATCACCTTACCATTCACTGTGGGTCTCAACGTATTGTTGTTGTACATTTTAATCAAGTCTAAACTTTACAGAAATGTTTCAAATCTCTTCATCTGCCTCTTATGTTTATCCGACGTATGTTATGGAGTGCTCTCGCAATCATCAGTTATAATTCTTAATTTGATATATCCAAATACAAGACTTTGTTATGCAGAGACTGTCATTCAGTTTGTGACCATATTACTGTCCCATCTGTCTTTGAATGCAATCTTGCTCATTGCAATTGATAGAAATCTTCGCATGCGATATCTTCTGAAATACAAAATCTATATGACTAGAGCCAATGGAGTTTATCTCATAGTTGCTGCCCTCGTTTTGGCACTTTTCTCAGCATCCTCGTACACCTTAGCAACGATTTATGATGTCTATCATGAAATTAATGGAATTGTCACTCTCATTGATACAATAGTTGGAGTTAGCATCGTCATCACGTATTTCATTACATACATCAAAGTGTACACTCAAGTTAAAAGATCTTCCACGACTCTTCGTGTCCACGTTTCAAATGATAAAGGAGATAATGGAGCCAAGGCAATGTCGCGAGTGATTGTTTTGGTAGTAAGCGCAGTGATGATCTTTTACTGTCCCCTAGTTTGCCTGACTTTGACTGAGACTTACGTTCGACGATTTTCCAAAGAAGACATCAGTCCTACTTTTGCAGGAGCATTGCTTATTTCTTACTGGCTTACATACTTGAATTCATGTGTGAATGCAATGATTATTATGATGGGGCATCGACCTTGTTTTCAGTTTTTGAGGGGTATCATGAAGAAGAGAATGTCGACAAGCCATTCCCGCACATCGAAATACAGCGTCGATTCGCTATCCGCAAAAACGTCAGAAAACCTTTAGTCTACTATGCTTAATTGAAAATTACCTATGAAGTGTTACGAGTATAAATGCTACAGACTATTAAGTTCTTGCGTAATTTTGATTGTATTGGTCATTTAAAAGGCAGTTTTAGTACTATGTATAATGTCGAGGACCACAGATAATGTAGAATGAGCTGTCGGTTTCAAGCACTGATAATTGTGTATTGCAAGCACTTTTGCAACGTGAACGAGTTCAAATGGTAGCTTCTTAGTTGCAATATTACTGATTGGGTTTGTGTACAACGATACTAGTGAAATTTTATTAGTGTACTTTGGTTAAAAAGTGAGCATTCAGCTGATTTAAAATCTCTCTTTTTTATGCCTACAACTTACAGATTCACAATTGAATGTCTTTGTCATTGAATAGCCTTTGTCATAGCTAAGTTTACAAATGGAATCCGAGCGTAAACCACACGTATCTTGCCAGCAGTCTATATATACTAGCTTTGTAAAAAACAAATTTTACTTAGGTTCTCGAGTTCAATTTACACTAAAAACTAACGATGGAACGTGTTTCATTAGTTTTTGAACAAGTAAATAAATCCAAACGGACGTCAACTAACTGTTTCTCTGAATATTGTGTCCTCGCCGAGTTGATTGTCAACAACAACTAGTAGCCACAATATTGCGTCGTAAAATATTTTTGATCTCTAAAGATGCATAACAAGATATTCTTGTTACGTTTCTATTGGAAATGCATTATCCACAGGCTTTCTCTCTTTGCACACGTTCAATAATACTCAAACTTTCAGGATCGATTGAAAACCTGCAGTCATCGATCAGTAGCAGTGTAACGCCGAAACCGTGAAGTTCGCAACACGTAGATTTTGTTGTTAGTGACATTTTGCCAAAATATAACTTCAACGGCTTCTTCTATTAAATACCCTTAGTGTCTTATCAATAAATTTAATATTGAAGTATGTAGTAACAGTCGAGTTTGTGGAGGCGTAAAGTCACCTACGTATGTTATATGGCATCAGAACGTCTCCTAAGGTCTACCTGTCCATTCTCATAGAGCGAATGAAAAAAATATATTTTCATTCCTGTAAACTGAGTCGATAACCTACATCTGAGGTATATCAATGTTTCCCTATCGTCAATTGTTACCATACCAATGGATTTTAATTGAAGAAACTTGAATACTTAACTTTAGTACAAACCTACAAATGGCAACTACAAAGGAATCTAAGCTAGCAAGGCTTTCCCGTTCCAAAATTGCCGTTAAACTTGAGTTTCTTCATTGACCTAGGAGTGGCTGGGTGTAAAAGCAGCTAATTCACAACCCAAGGGTTAGGATATCAACAGATCCCAGTTTTGGACTTCTTCCTGTGTCACCGTAAAAGGTTGTAAAATTAGATTGCTGTTATGATGGCGAAAAATAAGTGTGCATCTGCAATGTGTTTACTCTTTCCAAGGAGTGGATGAGACTTGACCTGCAAGTAAACATCGGTAGTCAGTCACGTTTGGATAGGCCTAGTATAAAACGGGTAATATACCATTGTAGAGTATTTTACTCTGAATTTTTCAAATAACTCACCTAGGGTAATCTTAAAGAAGATCGATGTAATCAAGATTTCATCTGCCCGATTGCGACGTGACAACTGAGCACTAGATGTAAGGATGAGCTTGGGACTATCTTTAAGTTGAAAAATATTTTTGTATTAGTGTATTCTTAAAACAGAGCCAAAGTTATCACCATACGTAACTTATCACAGCCCAATTCGTTAAGGTTGTTCTTCTACAAATGTCTTATGTGACAATTTGTTGTCTTGCGTAGAAGCAATGCAGCTTTCTTCTCCTTATAATAGGGTTACAGTGTCCGCAAATCCAGAAAAGGTTAACTTATTGTTGTGTTTATAAAGCCTGTGGCTGAATGATCTAAAGAGCTTTCTTTGAGTACCTCCGGCCTTGGTTCAACCCCAGCGGTTGGAAGCATCCCAACTTCTCTCCTCCGAACACACATGGTATGAAAAAATTGTTAACCGAGTTCTACTATATAGCAGATACAAGAGCAAATTTCTGTCATCTGACTTCACATTTTCAATAATTTTTTTGCCCGTTACAAAAATAGGATCAATATTCCGAAGGCGATTTTACGCAAGGAAGCATGATACGAGGATCAATGGCTGGATTGTGGTGGGCATTCGTTACTATGACAACAGTCGGGTAAGTTGTTTTGATACCTTTATTCGAAGTTACTAAAGAAATGACGACTACTCACATTGCCTCTCTGATCTGAAACCAAAGCTGATCCATCTTACTTTCTCGGCTCAGCCTCAAAGACAACATTTTTGTTTCTTTAGTCCGACATATAGCGGTTGATATTGCATCCATCTCTATCAAGTATGAAGTTGTCCTGAACTAAGTGAGAAATTCGAGTCAACACAGCCTAACAATTAGAACAGGTACCTCCCAATTTAAGGTCACGATATTCCGAAATCGGACTCAAGGTCCTACTGCTATATGCTTTATCAAGATATAAACTCTACTGTGATAAATTTGGCCAATGTATGAGCGTAGCTTGTCTAACGCCATCCTTATAGTAAGTAGTAAGCTTTATCAATAATGCGGACAAATTGAACAAGGAGACGGCCACAGCAACAGCACTGTCGATTTTATCAATTAACAAACAGGGGAAAATAAATTTGCTTTGCAAGTAGATTCATTCAAGTAAAGAATGGGGCACTGCTGGGAGATGAATGTGAGATTCTCCGACAGTGAGGAGAGTAGGCCTATGTTGAGCAGGTTTCTCACGTTGGTAGAGGAGCATAACCCATCATCAAAATTAAAAGTTATATTCAGATGTACCACATAAGATAATAGATTTTGAGAACAGGAAGTGGAAATATACCGCAGAAAACCAAATCGTATCAGAAATAATATCACTCATGGGTGACGTTACTATTAATGTTGGCAGAAAGCAAGTTACCTTATGGATCATTTTCATCTAACTGGCGTATTGCCAAGTATATATGTAGATGGAAAAGCCGAATGTTGTGGAGACTAGAGGAGAGTACTTCACATGACAAAAACGAGTATCGCTCCTTCTTATCCCTGTATCTTGCAATGGGCTTTAGATATACTAATCGGTTGAATGGTAGTCCTTTACGGTCATGTCAAATAGTTCATGGAGTCCACACCACTAAATTGTACAATACTTGTTGTCAGGTCCACTAATGGATTAGTAAGCTGATGAGGTGACAAGATGATGTCATCAGAGTCATGGTGACGTCGTTGCTAGAGCAACAAGGGGCAATGGCGTTGATGTCCCAATTCGTCTTCCAACAGCTTTGAATTTTCTCTAAAAATTTACCAGAAAAACAAATTGCATAATAAAATAGATACTTATTCGTAGGGATTACCAAAGTAAAACAACCCTAGTTCCTCGTATGTAATGGGAGGAACATGGTTTGAGGAGCCTCTGCATACATTAAACTGATAAAGTAAGGCCCATTAAAAAAGTTAGAAAGGTAATAATAAATTTTAGAATATGACATACCCTTGACAAGAATTTAGACCAGTCGTCAAATCTGAGATAAAGTAGTATTAGACAAAATGAGGGCTTGTATTGAATCTTCTTCGAACATAGTTTGGCACCATGCTACAGGGTGGTAGATTTTTATCATGTTTCCTTTCTTCTTATTTCTTCGGTATTCAGAGTGACGTATCCTATGTATGCTCTGTTGAAAACATTGTTCACGGTGCAGTTGAGCATTTACATGGGACGTCATAACATGAGTAAAGCCACAAATAATGCAAGATTTTCATTGCCTGCATTCTTCGTGTGGATAAAGATAAGTCCAAATCTAAGAAAGTTATCTCAAACATAACTTCAGATTTTCCCTTTTAAACTTTCAAGAATTGCTATCGAAACCTTGTTATTTATACCCAGGTCATAATTTGATGAACTTAACAAAATGAACAGTTTTCCTTAGAATCTTCTATTGATTTGAGCGGTCGTTACTTCTTATTGGAATAAGATGTAAACGCCATATTTTCTACACATGCACTAATTGGTTTGGATACTACCACAATCTATAAAAATATTGTTTCCCCGAAAAAATGTTTATGATGTCATCAGCATGGAACGTTATAAATCAGAGTTTTCCCTTTTTTCTGTCTACCTTCCTTTGTAGCTATGGCGACATAACACCACGCAGTAACATTGCTCGAGCAGTTTCTTCAATATGGGTCTTAATGGGCCTCATCCTAACCAGCATATTAACAGGAGCAATCACCACTGCCCTAACGACTGTTTCAATACCTTCAAAGCCGACTCTATATGGAACGAAAGTAAGCTTAAGTGATTATTCATTGTACTGTGTTACATTTTTGAGTACTTCACACAAAGAGTGTCTGGAGACTAAAAGAATAAGTCAGCTTATTATAACCAATTCTTGCGCTTTTTCTTGTTTTTCTGCGGCAATATTATTTCTTCAACTTGCGGGTTTTCATCGGGGTTTTGCAGATGATCATTTGCCAACCGAGTTAGTGGCACAGAGTCCTTCTCAAAAGAGCATGATTTCTTTTTCATAAGCACACTATAGATTACACCTACTGCCCTAAAGGAGGGCATTTAGATTTGAAGTTACTTTTTTGCCATCCTTCAACTCTTGGCATGCAAAAATATGGTGTGTCTAGGTCGCGGATTTTTCTGTCTTCTAATTTCAATATGAGTGTTGGTATTTTCTTGAAAATTTCTCTCTTTGCACGACTCATAATATTTAACAAGATAAAAATAATTTTTAGAGTTTTAGAGGAGAGAGGATTAAAAAATATCAAAGTCTGAAGAGATACTAGAGAAAAGTGAAATTGCGTAGAGCTGGATGCGATGTTCACTGTTGGACTCTCAAGAGCTAATGTGGCGGCTAGAGAAAAGTAAACTGTTTTATCACGGCGGCACTATAGCTCTAGTGGTAAAGCAGCGAGGGGCAAATGCTTGGATCCCGGGTTCGAATGTCGGTGATGAGATTTTCACTTTTCTCTAGTATATCTTTAAACTTGATGAAAAGAATTGTGTATCTAATCAGTCTAGAGTCGTAATTGCTCTCACTCTCTAACACAAATGATAGGTGGATGGGCTACCATTAGTATATATTCGGGAGTTTGGGAAAGTCCCCAAATTATAATTCGAACGCTCAATTCGCATAACTATTTTTAATCAACACTTTTGTGTTGGTAAAGTTCCGTAATATCTGTGTGGTGATCAGTCGATTGAAACATTTTACATTTCGTGGTACAAATACGGTATACCAAACGCTCATGTGAAGATTAATTGTTTTGCATACTTCCACCTATTTTCTTGGAATAAAAGTTTCATTTGTAATGGCGTAAATTACTTAACAATCCTTGTAGTCACTAGAATTTCAACGTAAAAGTAAGAGACAAAGAATTGGGGGTGAATTTGGCGTCTACGGCAAGATTATCCCTTCTTGTACTGTTAATTGGACATTAGGTACAACCGACCTTAAATTTTGCAGGTGAGATGATAAAAAGATGTCAAAGTTCAAGCTGTCAAAAATATACTAAGCAGCAATAGCAGATAATAGATGCGTTACCAACCAAACAAACTAAGATGAGAGATATTAACAGAGTTGTT
>JAAAKL020000360.1:0-44398 GCA_010016065.2 Carybdea cf. marsupialis auct. non (Linnaeus, 1758)
TACTTTCCGCATCCTTGCCGCTTTCGAGAGCTTCTGATATTTGTTTGGCATACCATTCTGTAAACAGTTTCTTCATGTAAGACTTCGCAAATCCGTTGACTGTTAGATCCAGCGGCTGGTACAGATTCGTCATGTTTGCTGGGACTTTTGTAAAATATATATGGTTCTCCTTAAGAAGATCTCTGACGGCACTGGTTGTCTGTCCCTTAAATACATCCATGATGAGAAGGCCAGGGTGCTCTATTTCCAAACCAAGTCTCCTCCGCTCACTTTCAAAATATGGAATTATGATCTCGTTCATCAACTTGAGAGATTCCTTTTCGTTGCTGAAATGCTTTGGGTTGGCACTTAAAGAAAAACCTTTTGGGAACTCGACTTTTGGGATACTCCTTGCAGTTTTCCCAGAATATATAAGCTGCATTGGCAAAAATTGACCATCTAACGTAACTGTAAATGTAGCTGTGATCATGCGCTTATCGGAGACGCCATCTATCGGTACCGTAGTAGTTGATTTCTTCGCGAGTGTAGTTTTCCCACAAGGTACATACTTCAGAGGTGTTTGATCAAGGTTTAGAACCATTGAAGGTGGAATGTCATGATCTTCAACTTGTTGGACAATATCATGAATGAAAAGGAGCTCTGCCTCTTTCTTAACACCCTCTGGGATTTTGACTTTCCCAGTCGTAGCAAATCTTCTTACGAACCCCATTCGACGGAAGAGACTCTGTGCCCATGGTCTTGTAAGATTGAGATGATTGATACTTTCATCGGTGCTGTTTTTCAAAAAACCAGTAGCGGTTGCAATGGCTATATTCGAATTTATGACAGCTCCACGGTTCCTCGCAAGTTTTAAAAACTTTTGAACCTTTGTATCAAGATCGCCCAATAATGTTGGGCGTCCTCTTTGCTTGGTCGGCAATGCCTTCTTAGGAGAACGTTTGTTTCTGACATCAGATTTTGTTTGAATGCGATACTTGGATTTAAATGTGCGTACGGTACTTTCCTTCAAGTGTTTGAATTTGAAATATCTCATAGCAGCAGAGTTCCCATGTTCAGAGGCATATTTTCCAATTTGGTAGCGCTCTTCGGCAGTAAACTTTTGGTATTCTTTACGTCGTTTTGTGTTCAATGAGTTTTCAACTTTTTCAGTGACAGAGTTGTAGTCAACCGATCCTAACCCGCTTTCATTCTGTGGTGGCAGTTGTGATGTTTGTTGCGAATCATTGGTCTTAGCTGGATTGTCATCTTCCTTGTCTTGTTCTCTTCGAACATTCTCCTCTTGCGTTTTCTGCAAACGATGTTTTGCTAAATGCCTTATGATCGACATCTTTTCACGTGAACTCAAACTGTTGGTTTTGTACAGTATGTTCTATTGTCGTGTTTTTCCTTTTTTCTTCCAAGCGAAACCAAACATTCGAAAATCGAATAAGTGACGTAAGCTAATTGAATGTTTGAATGGAAAAAACTCCTTGCAACGATTCAGTAAAGTAGTATAGAATGGCTTCACAATACGACAAAGAAGTGCAATTTACCTGTGCCGTCAGGGGCTATCACTATTACCGGCGAGAATGGCAGCCGGAATTGGAAGAAACACTGGATTGTTCTCATGAAAGAAATAATGTTTTTGATCGCTTTGCTATCAAAACAACAAGCAAGAAAACAGGTCACACTGTTGGCCATCTACCTATCGAGATTTCAAGAATTACAAAATATTTGATGGACCGCGGTGCCGAAGTGATTGCAAAATTATCAAGTGATCATTATAGACGGTCACCCCTTATTCAAGGTGGGTTAGAAATCCCTTGTACAGTTGTTGCCAAGATGAATGGCTATTCAGCTCGCAACCAAATAGTACTAAACAAATACGAAGAGTTGGTTCACAGTTTATACGCAGAACCAAAGAATGAGGAAATTATAGGTTCATTCCTTATACCTGTGGCTATTCAAAGAAACACTGAAGACCGAACCACTGACTCATCAACACAAATTTCGAGGAAAAAGAGAAACAAAAAAACATTACCAAAGAGTGCGGACATTCGGGGTTTCTTTCAAGCAACGCCAATACAGAATAGAAGACGTTGCAACGACAATGTAAATAGTGTTATTGTAATCGATGATTAGACGAAGATTTTGAAGAGTAAACAGATTGAGTAAACTGTTCTTTTTCGTTTCTTTTCTTTCTGGATCGTTAGAATGCCGTAGTCAGGCTAGGAGTACATGGGGTGGCTAAGAGTAATCTTTGAATGCAAGATTAAGTCTACAGTCTACAGTCTTGAATGTTGCAATCAGTTTCAGACAGAGAGGAACTTGAACCAAGTTATTCATCCATTTAGTTACAAGAGATGCCCACGTGCACCTCGATCACTTCTAGACAAAAAGTCTCTTTTAGAACCGGCCTGTTTATCCTTATCAAGTTCCCGTTACATTTTAAAACTTTGACTGATGAGATACAAACACGAGTATCTCATTCCAAAAACCCTCCCTTTCTACAACACACAACTTAAGGCCTTAAGAAAGCTTCAGATAAAATTTGACTACGTTTCTATCACTGTATGAGCGCTTTCCCCATCTTCTTCCAATTTGGTATGTTTAGCGTGAGATAAACATAACTTGGCCAAATTTTTAAGGGCCCCCCATCATTTTTGGGGGCCTCTGGTCTTAGCCTAGCCATCGCATCTTTATCCGCCACTGCCAGCAAGTACTGCTGAGTTAACTGCGTTAGCAGCCTGTTACCAAGCCAGTCTCAATCTGTTCAGAGTTACGTTGTAACTGTAGCAGGTATAGACTGGCTTAACCTGAAATTTGGCAATACAAGATTAAAGAATGGCGACAGCATCTGGCGAATAGCATAGCAGCACGTAAAAATAATAAATATTATAGTATTAGTATACTAGCCTGATAAATTCTATAGCAAAAGATAAATAGTTAAATAGTGTAGGCAATGTGTCTTTTGTAACCAGATTATGTGCAAGGAAAGAACGAGCTTGTAGGAGATATTCCCCAGAAACAGCAGGCGAGCAATATTGTCTGTGACAAAAACTGGAAGGTTATCTTACTTGCTGGAATCTACTTACCACTGCCCTAAATACTTTTAGTTGACAATGTTTACATCTTTTGTAGTAGATCATATTTCCTATAAATATTTAAGAAGATGCTTCCCCTTCTGGATTGTCGGGTTTATTGCTTTCAAATGAAATAAATCCGGAACCGGATCGGTATCGACATTGCTAATCGATCAAAGTTGACGTTAGTAGTGAAGTAGATTTTAGGAGCACTGAAGTATATATTGAAAGAGAGGGCTGCTGGATCTCTGCAAGGCATCTTATGTAAGACTAACAGGTCGAGTATGACAATGAAGAAGATGGGACGACCACGGTCAGAGGTCATGTAGCGACATATGCTCGTCTTTCCTTTCCGGAAAGAACTGAAAAATAACTTCACTTTGGAACCCCTACCTCACCTTATTTCTTGATTAAAAATGTGGTAATGCTCCCTTAGTACCACTCATGCACTCTTCTATGTCAAAGAACAGTAATTATCAGCAATTCTGATCAACCACAATTTTGGTAAGATGATATTTTAGACGTAGCCAATGTAAACTCAATCGTTTAGGCTATAGCTGAGAAGAGGGGCGCCCATAAAAATTGATGGAAACATAGAGCAATTGGGGTCATAAACAACTTCCTAATCTCATTTATAGTTTCCATCGACGTCATTTCAAACTGCGTACCTAGTAGAGTTAGAATTGCAGAATGTTTTCCTCGGACGACGGCTTTATTTTCTCTCAAGTACTAGAACTTGGAACTATTGTACATCGACCATCAGTGTACCCCATTCTTTATGATATCATTATATCATATCTTTTTTTGCTTTACTTGAATAGTGGAGACTTTCAAATGGCTATGTTTGCAAGGAAGTAATTGTGATAGGGATCATTGCCCCCTATATAGGTTGGCTTCAATTTAAACTTTGATCTGTACACACCGACCTAACAGATAAAATTAGCCATCGGCGACTTATTGATAGATATATCTTGTTCTTGACCCCAATTTTCATGCTACTTTGACCCACTGCAAAACGAGTTATATCTTTGATTCAATAACAAAGTAAAATAGTTAAAATGAACAAGACTACACCCCTTAGAGGAGGCAAAAGGACAAATGTAGAGCTATGTTGGAAGGAACGAAATGTTTTTTGACCGATTAAAAGAAACCTTTTACTTAAAGTAAAACTAATAGGGTAACAACCTCAAAGAATATTCTACTTATCAATATTAAAACTACGTAATGACTGTATTTATGGAGATATGGACCTCATGTTGCTTCTTTCAAATTTGAAAATACAAGAAAATGTCTCATATTGTGTATTTCTCTCTTAATAATTGATAGAACTGCTACCTTAATAATCTTCAACATCCTTAGGGATGTATTATTCGTCTACTAAATACTTGTCTGGCAAAAAATCCTGACTTCAACTCTAAATGGTTGCAACATTTTTGGACTACAAGTGTCTCTAATAGGAATATCAACCACACACGTATGTGGAATTTACCTATTATAAGACTATTAATTAACTGTATTGGAGTTCAATGAGTCTTTTCTGCGTACGAAGAGTCGGTCCTTTAGCATAATGAGGAAATAGTTCAATGTTATTTCATTTTACCATTACAATTTATATATATTATAATTTATAATAGCCCCTTATATTATAGACTTGCATCTAGTGTAGGAGAGGTCAAACAAATTCCATTTCATGCCCAAATATCTGTTCATTTCCGCACAAGCCTTTTGACTCCCTGATACTTTGTAGATCTGACAGACTGATCAGAGGATAACATGTCCCTGCATCAGGGCGTAGAGACATGCAACAACCAAATATATTGTAGCCTTAGTATATTAAGTTATTGTCATGCACCATGTTGTGCCCGAAAACCATCAGGTGTTATACAGTCCACTCAGGTCCTTGGCGCCTCAACATGGGGTAGGCGATCGGACTTTCCAAGAAATATCAGTGTAGGCAGAGCATATATTCATCGTTTTCTCTTTTAAGGTGTGTTTGGCCTCTTTTAAGGGCTGGTTAGGAGTAGTTAGGTATGTTGAGGGGGATCCTTTTGTAAAACTGTACGATTCCAAAGAAAGGGACCACCGAAGTATGTTCGAATTACGGAAGTTTGAATCATGAAGATTCGAATTATGGGGGCTCGACAGCAATCTCTTCACACGCGCTGTCCAAGTTCAAAAACACTCTTTGGTTGATAGTCGCACAAAACCCACAATTTTCAAAATTTACGGATTGTGGACAAATATCGCCATAGTGCGGTGACATGTGAAAAATCAAAATACCAAGAATACTGTTGAATTTCAACTTCGGGTTGCCCTTTGGCAAAGCACCTGACAGCCACTCCAAGCTGGGTTACGCTAAGGCAGATTGATCTCTTCAGCTCAGGAAAGCAATCAATCCAGTGTAGGAAACACGAACAATGATGCCAACAGGCAGCCATTAGAAAGTTCTTGTTTTCATATCTCTCATTTACACTTCGATGAAAACTCGACATAGAAATCGACCCCTAGTCCCGGTGAAACAGGGTTGCGTGAGGAATCTGCCAGAAGGTTGCTTAGCAACAAATTTTGCATCATGGAATGTGAGATCACTACATGGTAATGGTAAACGAGAACCTTTTACATGGTAATGACGAGGCTAGAGATAGATTTTCTTGGAATTTCAAAAACCCATCTGGATTCTAATATTTCTGAGAGTTTTGTAGAAAGACTTTTCTACATTTTCCACGAACAGATTACGTCCATGGAGAAGAGGTAGCTGTCATGCTCTCATCAAATAGATCATCTTATCTACTTGATTACAGCCTATTTTCAGAAGGAATCATGAGTGATCTTTCAAATGTATGCTCCTGACCCACATTATGAAGATACAGTTATGGACAACGCCTATATTAAGCTACAGGATCTGATAAACGATCTCCCCAGAAATCAGGAATAAATTATGATGGGAGACTTTAATACAAAGGCTGGACATGGCAGCTTCCGAAACTGGAGTTCCGTTGTTGGAAAATACACACTTGGAGGCCAGAACAAAAATGGTAAAAATTTGTACAGTTCTGTGGAATTAATATGCTAAATATCGTCAATTCAATGTTCAATCATAAGAAGCCAAATTTTTTCACCTGGATATCACCGCATGGAAGGATAAAAAACCAAATTGACTATATAGTGGTACATAAGGATCTCATGAGGTCAATTAAAAACGATAAGGAACCAGATATCGAATTAAGTGAAACAAGATATTCATTGAAAAGATGAAGAAGAGGAAAAACCACGGTACAAATCAAATTACGACTGAAGACATAAATGCAGGGATGAATAAAAGCGCGAAATGCTCCAAAAGATCTTTAACATAATCCTCAAGCAATGTCTGTAATACCTGTCTATAAAAAGGGGATAAGACACTCGGAGAAAACCATCGTTCAATGGCACTTCTGGCAATTCGTGGTAAGGTGTCCTCATCCTTCTGGGCAGAAGTGAATTTAAGACTAAGAGAAACACAATTTGGTTTCCAGCAGGGACATGGTACAATTGATGCAATATTCATTGTTAAACAATTAATTGAAAAGGCTAGAGAAATCAATTTTTCTCTCAGTTTTAACTTTACTAATTTTAAGGCTGTCTTTGACATTGTCTAGAGGTAAGCCTTATGTCGAATGTTAAGATCCGTCGGCGTGAGCGCCAAGTTTGTGGATATAATAGAGTATATGTACAATAACACTGAATGTACTATCCAGATAAGAGGCAAGATCTTAGAGTGGTTCACGGTCATCGTTAGAGTACGACAGGGCTATGTATTATCTCCGTCTTTGTTTAACCTGTTCCTAGAATTCCTACTGGGCCAAGTTAAATATTTGGAAAATGACCTTCAATTTAATCAAAGCCTGTGAACAGACATACGTTATGCTGATGATACTACCCTTGTTACCTTAGTATTTGATAAATTGAAGCTATCCACCAAAGAGTTCAAGAATGTATGCAAGAAATAAGGTCTTTAAGTAAATTTTGCAAAGTGTGAAGTTATGAGTGCCGAAAATGACTTCACTAGCATTGACGGAAGCAAAATTGTTGACACATTCATTTCATGGGATCTGTTGTTCCAAATACTTCAGATGATGTAAAACGTAGAGTTGCATTGGCTTTATCAGCTTTTGGAAAAGTAAAATATTTGGACAAGAAAAGGCATACATTACTGCATCAAAACACACATTTTTGACGTCCTGATCATTCCAATTGCCACATACGCATGCGAAACGTTGTCACTGAAGAAAGAAGACATGAACAGGCTGAGTGTTATTCAAAAGAATTGTTTAAGAGTAATAGCCGGCAAACGAAGATTTGACCGCATTCGAAATGGTGATTTAATGACGGTGTTGAAACAGACATATTACAACTGGTTAAAAGAAGAAGAATGAACTGGTTTGGCCATGTTATGAGAAGAAACAATGAAAGCCATGTCCAAAAAGCTTACAAGAACGACTTCGTAAGAAATAAGCCCATGGGGCCTCCATCCAAGAGATGGAGTTATTTGATCAGGGAAGATTTGGGTCTACCATTCCAGACAGCCGAACGTATAGCAAAGGATCGGGCAAAATGGAGAAGTCTTGTCAACTCGAAGTGTGCAAGGATCCCAATGGATTAAGCATATAAGTCAGTAAATCATGTTGAATTTAAACTTCCACTATTTTGCATGTAGAAAGTATAGTAATTCATCAAAACAAGAGCTCACAGAGCAGACGGCGCCCCACATTGCCTACCCGCTGTGACGTACTTGATACAGTCTGCAATGATTATAGTTAATTGTTCATTTAAAATAATGTCATTGCAGTGTCCATAAGTCAGTCCATGGTTCATCAATGAAAATTTTTAGAAATCATCGGTGTTTTGAAGCTATATATTTGCTCCGCATCATCAGACAACCTCATGAACACCTAGCAGGAGTCGCTCTCGACGTAGATGCAATTGTCTGTCAAATAGTGATACAGAACATCAACTAAATTTTCCATCGCACCCAGCACTATTCTGAAATGCAACTTCTGCCACCTGCCACCACTTCTTCCACAATCGCACAAATCAGAAATTAGTTTGCAAAGACAAAGAAATGGAATCACAAAGGCAAAGGCGCTTTCACTCTTTTATTAGAACAATTAAAAGAAGTTTTCTGCCAAGAAAAGGAGCGATCATCTGGGGAAAAGAAACGGACTTATCAAGGTCCATCACCAAGGCGTGAAACGAATCACGTTACGTCAAATTGAGGAAGATAAACCAGCTCAGTATTGTTTGTGACCGACCGATTTTGTTCCATTTTTTCCTTTTTTGTCTTGATGTCTCTCCCATGCGTTCTGTTTATAAGGAACTCAAGAGAAATCACAACCGACTGACTAAAAGAAAAGATTGCACACAAAACATGGTAGAGAAGGTGAGATGGATATAATTTTTATCTGTGACATATGTTCGCCAGGGTTGGCGGAGTACTAAAACAAGAGCTCACAGAGCAGACGGCGCCCAACCTTACCTACCCTCACTGACGTACTTGATACAGTCTGCAATGATTATAGTTAGTTGTTCATTTAACATAATGTCATTGCAGTGTCCATAAGTCAGTCCATTGTTGCTCTCTCTGATATGATGAAGTTGTCAAATATTCGCAACACTGCCATTATCCATAACCTCGAGAATGGGCCTAAATTTACCTGATATTTCGACGCTTGTAACATAAAGGGAATGAGATCTGGTGTGTCAAAACACATCAAGAGCGTGCAATTAAAGTTAATTGTTTCCATCATCATTTCCACGTTTTGTTTGACAACATAGAAAGAATTGTGCCCATGCCATGTAAATTCTTCTCGATAGCAAGAAGATTACTCAAAATGCCTTATGGTGACAATTAAAACGATTCGAATATTAAAAATAAGAGCTTCATATCAAGTGGTGCACATTCTAATTATTATGCTGCACTATACCCTTTGTTAAAAATTGTTGAAAGCTATATGAAACTTTAAAATATTTTTGACGCAGCCAGCCATTAGCCAGTCGTATCATCGAGATCATCGAAGCATTATGTGCAAATGAAAGCTTCAGTCTCTTGTCCAGTTTGATCATATTGGAAAAGAGGCTGCATACCGAATTCAGTCGCTGCACATAAATTCATTGAGCTATGATCAGAGAGTCAGCTTGATGTCTCAACAGAGCTTTGTCACTCCGCCCCATGCTGTCAATGACCAGTAGAGGTAGTCATCATACAGGCTTAGACATGGTGATACGGTTGAGTTGCAATGTAACATTCTATACTTTAGTTGAAAAGCAATTCTACACCTTGTAGTTACACCAAACTTATTGTTTAGAGTAAATTTAAAAAGGTGAAAAACTTCAAAAGCACAATCATTAAAGATAGAATGCGATCAGTCCTGAAACCGCACATAAATCCACAAAAAGTTATAAGATGCATGTAAAGTTAGTGCAGGAGGCCTAAAGGAAAGCCAACACTTCAATTTTATAGAGTTAGGGAATTTAACAAGTTGAGTTAATGTAATACACTAATACAATTATTAATACATCACCGAAAAGCTTAGGCAACCTATATTTAAGTTTTGGTTTGAGATAAACAGCTATTTCTGCAAGTAATCCCTGATGAGTATTATAAGGAAGAGGTAAGAGATCTAGTATCAAATGATTGTAATGACCTGAAAGAATCCTTATTCTTGGCAGAACTGCGAATCTTATGAAAGATTTTTAATTAAGCATCGGTGCAAGAGCGCTTCAGTTTTAACGGGGCTGGAGTTTTTTTACCCGAATAAACAGCAATGCGTAAAGTGTTTCCGATTACGAAAGGAATGTTCCATTTGAGGCTTATAACGCAAATGAAGGAAGATTGACTGATTCGGATTACAGAGTATGCGTTTCTGCTACTAGCTTATTGAAAATAAATCTTTCATATACACATGTTGCTGGAGCAGGCTATGAATTTCTATTCACAATTTTGCCTGACTGATAGACATTTGTGTTTGATAAAGGAGGCTGATGCATCCTGTCCCCCGTCTGCTACGCCTAACTAACTAAGCACATCTCGTAAATTCTGACTACAAGGAAAAGGAAGTTGAATCGAAGTCGATCGCGAATTTTCACCACCACCAGCAACCTAATTTTTTTCGTTTCACTATCAGCTTCAGCAATGTCATATTATTGACTCATCACTCTTCATGGTATTCATTTACAATTTTTTGGTGCCTTTATTCCACTGCAATTTTCAAAGGTTTTCGACTGGAGCTGTATTTTATGCTTACTCGAAGTAAATGACAATTTCTCGACTCCATCCCAGTAATGATAGCAATCGATAGCGAATGATAGGAGAACATGTCATTAAACTAGCGAGCAAACAAGAGGACGCCATCTTTAAGTTAATCATGAATTTCCAGAAAATAGTTGCAATGATAAAATAGAGGATTTTGAAATAAACATCATCGAAAAAGCTCAAGATGTAAAAGAATAATACGTTGATTACTGACATTAATGAAAAGTTAAACGATCTCAAAAATACATCCAGAAGGTAAAAATGCAGAACAGGAAAGCTCTAGCTCTACTGAAAAGAAAACAGCACTGCATAAGTTGGGGATAGTACAATTAACTGAACTCGTGAATGAGGTATACGAAACTGGTAAAATATCAGAGGAAATTACGAAACTCATCTGAATTACTCTACCCAAGAGGCCAAGCGCTACAAAATGTGATCTGCATAGAACAATAAGTCTAATGAGTCAATTTAGGGAACAAGGAATAAAGTCGACCTAAACTCAGTTTGGTTTGGTAAAAGATTTAGCAACAAGAAACGCCATCTTTGTGTTGAGAATGGTCTTAGAATAAAGATCTTTATGTATGCTGTAATAATTACATTGAAACTCTGGACATAGTGACGCATGAAGACCTGTTTTGTATACTAGAGAGGTTGAACTTAGATGCTAAATATCTAGAGTGATCAGGAATATATACTGAGAACAAACTGCCGTTATTAGAATAGTAATTTACTTCAGTGGATACACAGGTATTGGCAGAGGAGTACCTCAGATATGTGTGTTTTTGCCTGAATTGTTTGATATTTACAGTGAAATGATAACATGAGAGTTAGACGGGCATCATGGATTGATCATGGAAATGAGGAATCCGACTAACTTGAGGTATACTCACTTGATTCAGAGCAGAATCAAGGGAAGCTCTGCAACAACTTTTGGACTGTGTAGTTGTGGGAAGCAAAAGGCTGGGTTTAACTTTGAACTACATGCATGGTGATCAGAAAAAAGCAATGTTTCTGGTTGTCAACTTTAAACCGGAGGCTTGATAATTGTTAAAGTTAAGAGGTTTAATTATTTGGAAAGCAAGATCACCGAGGATGGAAAATATGAAGCGGAGATAAAAAGGAGGATGGGCATTACTAAAGAAGTATTCCAGAAAATAGGTAATATCTTAAGAAACACACGAGTAGGCGTACTTACAGAATACTTTATTGCTACATTATTCTTATTATTACATATTGAAACGGATGCTGCACTATATCAAAAAGCCTGGAAGAATGAGTAGAGGCTGCAGAATCTTGGCTCTATAGAAGAATGCTGCGCATATCATGGACAGGGAATGTATCCAATAAGTTAGTATTTACCAGAGCAGGCACTAAAAGAAGACTACTTCCTCGTATTAGGAAACATCAGATGACTTTCTGTGGGTATGGTATGAGAAAACAGTAATTTGAGGCCTTGGCAGTGACTAAAAGGTACTAAAATCAGAGGACGACAATGGGGAACACATATGAAGAAAATGTATTTTTAGATGGATGTTCCGTGCTGTAGAATTTTGTGCGAGTCTCAAGAAAGAGGGAGGCGATAATTCAAGATCGCCAACGCTGTACCAGTCTGCACGTATAGAGGAAAAAGATGCTACAAATCTGACAAGACAAAAGGTTTTTAGAGCTATTTACATTACCGAAATGTAAAAAAGCCATAGTATAATAAATAGCCGTAATAAAGACACTTTGGCATTAACGTAAACATGGTTAAAACTTTTCAAAGTAACTAATACTTCCATACATTTAATAAGTTCTTTGAAAAGAAGTGGAACCTTTATCAGAGTAATAAAAGATTGTATAAATCTTTAGGAAAAGAGATATCTTATCTATGTCATATTATCGACTTACATCATTACTGTTTTATAGCATTTGCTGGAAATATAATGTATGTTAAATTATAAGAGTATTTGGACGTATATAGGTATATATCTTTATATAGGTAGATGTATGTTAGGTAATAAAGGTATGTTGTAAACAAAAAACCTTATGCATATATATAAACATACATATAAACATCCTTATCATTTGAGGCTGGTGGGATAGCATTTAATAGGTTCAGAAATAAATATTTTTATAATGATCCTTTTGTATAGTTTACTTGCTTACTTCTTTGAAACAGATATATATATATATATATATATATATATATCAATTAACAACCAATTGAAAGTAAAAGAATCTAACTCTGCACAGTAGGCTAATCCTTTTTTGTTTATGAATTTATATGTTACTCATATGATGAAAGAGGTGAACAGTTCGGTTATCGATAGTATCAATAGAAAATCTTATCCTCTCTATCCAGACACCACAAGGTTCCACTAACTTCCCACTTGCAGTCGTCTCAATAAATTACTCGCCAACCTGACTTTCAAAGCATGTCTAAAGTGAGCCCGGAGGTGCAACAATTGAGCATAATACGATCTAATTTTCTCAGTTGGTTAGCTAAATTGGCAGTTGTCGATTAATCACAACACATTAGTGACACCTGCTTGGACGGAAGGTGCGAGTGGTACATATTAACATTCGTATGACAAAGAATAACTTGTAGATAAAGAAGTAGAGACAAAGAACATAACCAGATACCTTTGGTGAAAAGAAACTTTGATATACCTTCGACACTTAGGTATAACTCTTCTGCATCAGCGGTATCAATCAATGAATTATTTATTAAGATAAAATCAATAATTGAAATTAAGACATTGCCTCAAAGTTGTTATTGTAATCGGAAAATAAGCCTCAAAAATTATTTAGCATTTATCTTATTTTACATCTTGAATTAAGTTTGTGTCTTGTCTCTTTGTGATGATGTAATTATTTCTGCTACTCGATCAGATCCACGATTAGTTTGCTTAATTTTAGGGATCTACTACAAACCATGAGTTTATGATGCGGACACGTCTCTTCAGAAAAATGGATGACCGTCAGTTAAATACAGGTATTTTTACGAAACGAGACATATACGAGGTCTGCATTCATGCTGCACAGGTTAGCTGACCTTGCCCTTCCCCACATATCTAGAGTGTATAATTTGAAAAAATGGATATTTGTGAGATAATTTTGCAATTCATCTTTAACTTCATGAGAAAAAATAATTTGAGAAATTTGAAATTTTTACGTTTATAGTTTTAAATTATAAGATGAATATTAAAAAGATGGATATAGAATTTGTGCTTCATTAGAATGTATTAAGTACGGAGGTAAAAGAGATTAGTGGATTTATTCTTTTTCATTCTGTATGTAGCATTAAGAGCCGCCGTGGTCTAGTGGTTAAGGAGTCGGACTCAAATGCCTGAGGTTGTGATTTCGAGTCCCGCCTAGCCCGATAAAAAGACTACCGGTTGGGGAAGGCAACGGGAGACCACCCCTGTAAATGTGCTCTCTCCCCATGACATTGCTCACTCTGGCTGGGCAATAGGCTAAGCTCGAAATCGAGTATGCCACCAGAGAAAAAAAGTAGCATTAGTGAACTTAATTGACGTTTACTATACCTACAGGTATGCCTCATCTACATAAATACAGTTACATATGAAGCTAAGTACAAGAATATGAACCTGTGCACTTAGTTATGAATAAGAATCAAATAGATAGTGTGAATATGATGAGGTTTAATAACGATACTTTGACGCCATTGTAACCTTCCCTACTTTTTTCACACTTTAAAAACGTTTTGCAATTGTCGACTTGCAAAGGTTTTGTCTCAAGTCCACAGGAAGAAGAGAATGAAAAGTCTCCTTAAGGGCAATATCACTAGGTAGCTCACGGACAAATTGAACGTGAAAGCTCAATTGTGGAATTGATAGCATTGCTGATAGTGGCCTCGGGTTAAAAGTTGTATGCCTATTTTTTGTATGCTATCCAAATGCCTTTACTAAACAAAAATCAAAACTATCAACATCAATTGTTCGCGCTCGCCTAAGCAATTCCACGCTACGGAACAAAAATATGGTTTCCTTTCAGTCAATTAACATTACATCGTGATAAAGGACTTACGCAATGTATGCCTTATAGGCCCTTTTGATGAAATTAAAGATGGACTCTTTTTTGAAAATGGAAGCGTGAATTGTTCACAAAATATAACGGGAAGAATCCAAATGGTTTTTACATTCCCTTCTTTTAACATCAATCTTCAACCTACATCACATATATATCACTGAATTATTTCAAGCAGTAAGTCGCTCAAAAACTTCTCACAGCTAAGGATTGCATGGAGTCAATGTCTAAGCCTTCGGAATTTTCATAGAAGGTGATGTTCTGTTTTAAAACAATAAACCTCTAATAATGAGCAGCAAAGTGTGATTCAGTCATATATTTGTATTTCCAACATTTCTAATTACGTAGACATGAACTGAAATCGGTGTTTCTTAAAACATGTTAAAAACGCCATGAGCTGTTGTGCTGCGAAGTTTGTTCAAAGCTTTGACGAGAGAAAAAGCGGTATATACATTCCTTTTGTCGCAAGTTGGGGCATCAAATTTAAGGGGATGCCGGAACTTGACGTGAGAGCTTTGTGAGGCTAATCCCTCTAGCTAATAAAAGATACATTGAGATGTGAACATGCAGCTCCTTGAAAATCAAGAGCTAAATTGTTATTCACTCACAACAACAACACCTGACGTGGTAGAAAAAATGCATTTTATATTGCAAATTAGAGTGAAAAAATTGTCAGAAGAAACACTAAAGTTCTCCGAAATTGTTCTATTGTGAAATCAATAAATACAAAAGCAGGATTTTCTAAGGACCTTCACCTACATTGCATCTTCATACATGATTTGAACGGCTTACATAGAAGTTGCAAGTGTGACAGCTTTATGACAGCTGCTCCAGTTAGATTAAAGTAGAGGAATGAATGCAAAGGTAGGACAATTACAATTCGAAAGTATAAGGCATACAGTGCATGCCGAGCCGCAGGAAAGACGGCCGACAGGACCTTATGGAGTAAAACATAGAAAAATTATTATGGCGGTAGACCCAAGAGCAGTCAAGGGAGATTATGTTAGCTACTTTCAATAAGGACCGTGATTTGCTAAGAACCGAAGTAGCAAAACATGACACATAATTCCATAAACGGAGAACCGAACCAAACAAATATAGAAATTTTACGAAAGAAGTCTGGTATCAGCACAGTCTCGTATAGGAGTATAGTTCATTTGCCTATAATGCTAGAGGTTCAAAGTGTAGTAACTAGAAGGTCTATCAATGACGCCAAGAATAAGATTTTTTCCTTGAGTGCTTTAAGATCGCTGATCTCTAAAAATGACTGGATAGAGTTACCCATTGTTTCCAACAGCAAGAATGTGTGGTCACGAATGCGTTAGAATAGCGCGGGAAAGTCCGCCATGTTACGTAATATTGTTTGTAATTTTTGTTTAATGTTTAAATGGCTGACTTCACTCTGAGGTAGAAGATGTTCCATCCAGTGTTTATTAGAGATCAGTGTTAAAGATCCCATTGACCCTGACAGTGTGACGTCAGAGTGGTTAACTTACGTTGTTTCCAAACAAAAAAAGAAGGTATAAAAAGCAGCAGAAATACGTGTATAGGAACCAAGAAAATGTTTCAAATTTTAAGGTTATTTTGTTGCTTTGATAAACAAATTTCGCAGTTTTCAACCTGTAAATACTAATGGTGCTCACATTTTTCCCCAAACAGGGACATGCCTTGAAAAAGAAATAAGGAAGGGGTTCATTGTTTAAGCAATCGCTGTTTTAAGTCTGGTTAATTCATGTCTCCATCTTGTTTACACAGAAATTTAAGTCAAAGTCTAAAACACCGATAGTTAAAAGGACCCTTCCTATAGCTTCAGATTGACAATAAAAGGTACTAAAATAAGAAAAGAAAAAAAAGGGAATTTCATTGGCAATAAGCATATCATATCATTAATGACCGACTTGTGTGGAAGAAAAACAGAGCATAAAATTGTCATTGTAAAAAATTTGAAATCAGAGTCTATCAAACTTCCAATGATCATGTGCACAGTCCCGTATTCTTTAAGAACCGGGTCATAAGTACCAAAACCCATCCATAATCATCATCCTTGTGTATTCAAGAAACGGAATGTTTCTCTACTAGGATGTAGGCGATCTTTGAGGTGACTAATTATACTAACTTTTACAACTACATCATGTCAAATAAAACTCATTATTGTTATTATACTGTTTTCCGATACTAAATTAGATTTGGAATGAGCTGAAATGTGCTATTTAAACAGTAATTTTTCTCAATGCCATTCAATGAAAAATTGTAAAAATGCCACTGAGAAGTCTCATATCCAACAAATATAAACAATAGTCATTGCAAATGCTCCATAGAGTCATTGGATCACAATGATTATCCATTGACATATTCTATAAGTAAGTTCGCTGTTCAAACCTTAAAGTAAAACTATGGGATGTCTCAACCTAACCTTGCTTCTATATTGTTCAGGTCCTAACCTCCAGCACCATTTCAACCCCATTACTACACAATTTCTGGGTACATCTTATTATTGTGAACTATTTCTCTTATGGAGACAGTATTTCAGTTGACTACACGAAGAATCAGGTTTTTTACAATAAGCCGTATTTTAGGTACTGCTGAAAAGTTATCAACAAGATCAGTATATTGTTCTAATAAGTGTATTTTCTAATTGCCTTTCAGTAGGATAGTTTTTACACCTTCGGTAAATATCTCCTTGACTAAGTCAAATTGTTATGCTGTTGATATATAACAAGGATCAGTCCACGGAGTCATTCTTTGACAGTACTGTATCACTTATTATTATTGATAGGGAAGTAATTTTTAATGCGCATAGATACTTTGGGATTGCTAAATAAACCGCTTTCGTTGTAAGACTTGAAGTATAAGCGCGTACAAAGCAGAAACCGAGTTAAAAGATAGTAATTTTTCACCATTCAAGTTGAAACCGGATTCAAACAATTATGTTTTGGCTAGTTTGCTGGTCACTGTGCAACCATGGCCTTCAAAATGCTTAGCAATGATGTCGGCATCATTTCAAGTAGCTTGAAGGTTTTGGCATAGATAAATAATTTAAAGAATGGTGAGTGTTACAGTACTAAGTTTTAGAGAAAGAGCTGCCTTAGTATTATCTCCAAAGGATTTCAAAGGTTTTCATAGACGAAACAGATTTGTTTTCAAATCAAATCGAAGGCAAGGAATCAACAAGCCTACAGTAAAACTTTACTGCCATGGCAATGTTTAAGACCCTTAATCCGGTAGTTAGAAAGTACTTTTTTGTTTCACAGGTCACTGGAGACGATTAGGATTGCTGATGTGATGTGTAACAAGCTCTTTGCAGAATTCAAAAATAAAGTTCGGAGAAAATTAAGCCTGGGATATGACGGAGCTCTCTTACAAATTGTCACGACAAGTGCTATTTTATGATGCCTCTGAATATTGCGCTTCACAAAGTCACACAAGTAACCAATCACATGGAGGACGTATTATTTTAGCTAATTAATTGCCTTCCAGTTGGTCTGGAAGGGTTTTTATCTTACTTATTTCTAAGAAAAAAGAGTTTTAGAAATATTTAGCATACACGGTGCTTGTGAATACATAAACAATTTTAGAAGATAATGATAGTATTGGGAAATATAAAAATATGCAAACAAAGACTAGTAAGACATTGACGATGGTGAGGGTACCAATATTTCAGGCATAAGGGATCTATAGATTATCTTCACTGTCGGGTCTTAGAAACCTACTTTCACCTCACTGTCTATGTCAAGAAGTTAAGATATACACGGGTTTACGATGCGAACGATTGCGTATGTAGGTAAAGCATTAAAACTGACCTTTCTAATCGAACCATTTGAAACTTATCTTGTCGTCCAATTTTAAAAATGTAGAACTTTCGTGTGGCCAGGTGTAATAAGTATCAGTATGTAGCCAAAATGTACAGACATAGCAACAGCTAATATTGAAATTCTTTTCAGGAAGAATGGCTCAGGTACAAATCTCCAGCACCGTTCAACCCCATTACCACACAATTTCTGGGTACATCTCATTATGTTGAACTATTTCTCCTATGCAGACTGTATTTCAGTTAACTGAAGGAAGAAAAATATTTTTGACAATAAGCTAAAATTTTATTTGCTGCGGAAAAATTATCCACAAGATCAGCAGGAGTGGTTATTGGTAGGTTTTGCATAACTTAGCTAGTAAACGCAAGTCATGAGAAGTTGTCATATAAACAAATAAAACTGTCATTTGACTTGCTACATAATACAGAGAACTCTAACCAAGCTATGCTTTGGTGCTTCCAACAAGCCTTCGATTTCAATACCTTGCTTAACATGGATCACTGCCACAAGTTTAAAAATATAGCACCACAAATTGTCAAGAACAATCGATAATTTTCTGTCTTATCTAAAGCCCAAATGGCTTATACACATACACAAGGAAGCATCGTGCACTATTACAGAGTATAGGTATATGATTTGGTATAGAATCTTAAGCTACGTCCTAAACTACGTCAAGTTAGGGTTGCAAGATCATCTCATCGCCAATTTTACTCTTCCAAAGCTGACGCGAAGAACCTATTTTCCTGGTTGGTTTGCGTAAGAGTTTGCAGATTGATTACAAAGTGCAATGGCAACCTGTTTTTGAGTAGTCAAATCAGAAATTAAAGGGAGTAAAATGGAAGGCAAAACTTCATTAGTGGTGCGGCAGAATTTGATTGCTGTGATTTTGGTTAATCAAAACAGTAAATGAAAGAAGTAAGGGAGACGCTGCCTAACAAGCGTTACTACATATTTTTAAATGTCTTTATCTTTTCCACTCTGTTTAAGGCAGAGGCCACTACTAGGAATGGGTTATATTTCCTCTTCGGATGACAATCTACTCATGCTTGCAAGTCATGCTTTCATGCTATTCATGCACGCTGTCTCTTCTTTGTCCTATCTCTCGAAGCATAGTTTCCCACTTCACGAAGGCAGAGGATGGAGCACAGTATCTCCAGAATCGTGGCAGGCAAGCTCAGGGAAGGTCCTAACCCATCACCCTCAGAGTGTCAGTCTGACACTCTACCGCTAAACCACTACTGTTTGACAAATATGAAGCCATGTAAACAACACTTTTTATCTATTTGGTCAAGAAAAATGTAACCTGACGGGACTTTTCCAAAATTGCAGATGCTATGTGAAACTGTTGCATTATGCCTCCATAACAACAGACTATAGACCAATAAAGTTTATTGTCTATTTTATAGCATTTCTATTCACTCTTGAATCAATTGATGAAAATCACAGAGACCAGGGTGAACATTTTACGCTGATACCAGAGTGTTTTGATGGATAGTGACATAATCCTTCTCCTACTCCTTTCTATCATCATGAACAAAATAATCATCATTATTATCACTGCTATTATCAGCAGTCCTAATATCATATCATACTTTTATGTGAACAATTTACATTCCTGTATCGTTATTGATAAGTGATGAATTCCTACAAAAAGTGACTTATGCCGGATTTTCATAAAAAATGATTGTAACTTTGCACATACAACAATGTACTTTTTAATACAGAAAATAATTGCTTCAGTAGCAGAACCTACATTATTCGAGAGTTTTGACTTCGTCAGCCTAACAGATCATTGTTATAGTCATATATCACATCATTTCTGTCACTGAAACGACATTTGAGTACTGAGAAAACTCCGGCTACCTTGAAACATTGCGTCCCTGATCCAGTCGCCTCAATACTTTACGGTAGCATGGTGGCATATGAAAAAAGTAGTCGACCAGAAAACAAATTTTGACGATGTCGAAATTTTCATAGATACCCCTCCTTAAATCTACGTTGTATCGCTCTTCATCATGTCATGAGGCTGTTGATCATCATCATCATCATCAATAAACTTTATTTGTCACAATAATATTTTTAGCAACACAACTGGTTTCAAACTAGTTCACTACCTTTCCACTTCCTTTTTATATTCACAAAAGAATTTCTATACTTTCTATATAACATATCACTAGGCCGAGCAAGCCATCATAACCTAATTTTGGTCCTAAGCTAGGTGGAAGCTTGAGATCTGGAACAGCATCAATGTGTAAGCTACTCTAGCTAAATCAAAATGATGAATCAGCCAAGAAAAATTTGGGATGATGGTATAACGTCACTTCTAATTTACACATCGATACATCCCCCAGAACCTGTGGACAAGCAAGGGCTTCGTCAAATAAGTTAGCTAAAAGTTGTAATCTACTGGTGGCAACATTGAATTTTTGGACGATAAAAGGAGAAGGGGGCAAGCTGTTGTTGACCTAATGGGAAGTTGACTTGATGTGCATGCAGGACATGTTATCCGGAAGGAAGTCAAAGGACTTGGATGATAGTTACAAACTAACATGCAGCGGTGTAGATAATGAGAAGACGGACGGTATCAAGTTGACATTGTGTCTAGGGAAATAATTAAAACTGTTTACGGAAGGAAGAAGAGAAAGTGATTTGATGATTTGGTTTCGAGTTAAGAGGGAGACAACACTATCAGTGTAGTAAGTTTGTATGCTCCACAAGTAGAAAGTCTCAGGCGAGGAAAAGGACAAGATCTGATTGAAATTACAGAATAAGATGGAAAGAGTGTGAGATACAGACAAATGCATTGAAAAGGGATTTAATGTACCCCGTTGGGGAAACGCCTGTAGTGACGACATGGAAGGAAGGAAGATTACGGTCTTTCTTGTGTCTCTTAAAATGATGATGGCAAACTCGTTCTTTGCCAAGTAAGGAGAACAAATCTTTAGGTAGAAGAGTGAGTATGGGGTGTTTAGCTAGATTTTATGCTATATAGAAGATTGGATATTGTGAAAGTAAGTGACTTCAAAGTGATCATGGATCTGGTAAGAAGATTACCTAAAGCGAGATATGAACAGAATCAACCAAAAAAGATAAAGTAGCTCAAGCTAAAAGATAGAGAGATGAGAGGACAGTTTAAGACAGTTTAAGACAGTTTAAGAGCATAAAAGCAGAGGGTGAAAACATAAATGAATGATGGCAGAGGACTAGATTGGTGCTGTTGGAAACAGGAACCAAGGTATTGGCTGAAAGTAGCGGGACGGTCTTTGAAACTAAGGAAACTCGATGGTCATGTGAAGAGATGGAAAAGGAAAACCAACTTTGAAAGTTTGTAGGGAGTCATCTTGAAGAAAATAGGATAGCGTGCATGAATTTATGTTCGTAACTCCACATTCACAAATAGAAGAATTTTGTGAAGTTGACAAACAACGACTCAAGTACGTAACAACGTTTAGATGTGATAAAGTTAACAAAGCAATATTGTGTATAGATGTTTAGCAGCTGGTACCTTGTTGATAACAAGTTTTTTTGCTTATCTCTTGAAAAAAGAACATCTTGAATGTAACGGAATATTGTCACTGTACCTAAGTCAAGTGGCCAGAACTAAGGCAAAAGGGTGATTACATCATCACAGAAAGTATTTTTGGCTGTTAATTTTTATTAATGCGAAGACAAGTATTATTTTCCAGCTTCCTTGCCATCGCCAATGACGAAATATGCAGTCATGACTTGTCGTCCTGTACATCCCATGACAACATAATTTGGAGCCTTTTATCCTGGAAAATATAGTTGCTGAAAAGAAAATTAAACATTTTATTATAAAAAGTAATGCCCATAAGAAATAAAAAAATCTATAAGTACAACATTCATCTCTACGCATTATTGGAGAAGGGTTTTCCTGCGATATGTCAGTAGACAATGATAGGACTGCCTTCTGATCCATCAACCTGCCAAATGGCTAAATTATCAAAGTACCGATTGATGTCAGCCCTTCATTTTTCACGAGTTCTATAGATGAACGCTACATAGTTTCTGTTATCAAGTACATTTACTTTGACCTCAAAACCTCTGATAATTACTCTTTGAACCGTTATTTTCTTACCATCTGTGAATTTCCTCTCTCACGTGCGACTTAGTCTTTTGCCAATCATCTCACTATTACAAAGGTCGAAAAGCATGCATCTCATCAAGTAAATGAGATTCTTTGGCAAAATTGTATCAAACAGTTAAAAATTCACCTAGTTTGTTGGTTCAGCATAAGAACAAAGAGAATGAAGGGACAAGAGAAACAAAATCGACCGTAAGAACTGAGGTGCTCGTGATTATCTTTTTTGTTCTTTGTTACCACTATCAACTACACTGGTTTAGGTGGATGTGGCCTAAATATAAATGCAAGATGAATACAAATTTACATTGACCCGCCTTCAGAACCCTTAAATCGGCACCTTTCAACTATTTATTGACAGCTATTACATAACTTATTTGACGTGTATCTACAACATGTTACGACATCCGTAATCCAACAATATGTTAACGTCAACCCATTTCTGATAGAGTAGGCATAAAAACTTTTGATCCCACATTATATTAATAAAATGGAAATTGGCTCAACATCATCAGTAAACAGACGTAGCAGGATTCTATGCGCAACCTTATACAGCAAACGAACAAACAGTTTAGATAACCTTTAAAATGTATGGTAGATTTTAATCAATATGCCATCTCGACCAACATATAGCAGCTCAAGTTGTCAACTCTTGCAAAGCGTGGTTACGGCAAACTAGTGCAGTAGGAGTCTATTCAATCTATGACAAACTCTTACATAAGTACAGTGTCCATGTGAAAATGTAAGTGGCTCTTAATTAACAAAAAAACGTTCATTTCTTTTATAAAGGTAACCCGGTAATTAGCACGCCATACATCTCTGCAGCGGTAGATTTCAATTTCAAGGTTCTGATACTAATAGTAGGTAGACCCATTACTTTAATCCAGACGATCTTAAGGACAGACGTTTACTCTAGTGGGTCAGAGGGTTTAAAAATTACAAAGTTAATGGTAAGTATTTACGATGGTGACAATGCAATGATTGCTGATGGCGATAGTGGTGGTATGTATGTGTTAAGAGGTGGGCGGTTGCAAGGCAAGGTTCAACATGCTGTTTTCGCTGGTAATGTAAATACCCGATTAAATGCTTCTTTAAAATCAAATTTGTGGGTGGCGACTTATTGGGTCCTTGACAGTTATTAACAAAATAAAAACTGAAATACTTTAAAAATTACATCAGTTTTCTATATAATAGACTGAAATATAACGTTTTCATCAATTAGTAAATCAATCAGTATGCCTTAATCTTTCTGTTTGTCCTCATCTTAAGGCATGAACTCTAGAGCTGGTATATCCACTGCTTTGCTGTCCCGAGTTTAAGAGAAAGGACTTTTATCAGGTTTTTATTTTTTACCCATCGATTTTAGACCAAGGCACCTATTTGAATTTGAGCGTTTAATTAGTAATTTTATTCAAAATTTGAGAAATATTTCTTCCAAACTGAGCACTTAATGAACGTGTTTTCTTAATTACGTCATGAGCGCTTTATTAGTAATTTACGGTATGGCCATAGGAGAAGCATTTGTTTGACACTATGATACTAGAAGTGGGGATTCTCCTATAAAACATCTGTTAATATTTTGGTTAAGGCTAGGTATGATGATAATTTCCCCATAAATTCGGGCGGGGCCGGGGGGAGAGAAAGTGCCAAATTTTTGGTGTCTATGCCATAAGTGGAACTTTTTCTACGACCCAAAAAAATAGTTTATTCATCCCCAAACAATGACAAAGCTTTAGTTCAATCCCTGTCCCTATCAAAATTAAGTATTATCCCACGAGGTTTCAACTGCATACTAACAGTTCCTTGCAAGAATTCAGTAGAAAACATATCAGCGTTTATTTAATGCTATACCTTACAGTTTGTACCGTAAAAGAGAAATGGTATTTACATGTTTTGTGGGTTTGTATTCTAAGGTGCTACAAGTCATTAACATATGGATTAGATATCGATAAATCCTAAAAGATATAACTGACAATTACCATCATTAAATCAAGTTGCACGTTTCTTTCGTCATCGTCGGGTAAACGACATAAGTAAATTTGAAATTATAATTTGATGTATCGGGAGCAAACACGTTTATGCATTCAATTTGATTTTCTTTGCAAAAGAAGTACTTGACACCAAACTGCAAATGTTTTATAAATAATATTATTTTCTCTTATCCATATACCTCTGTTATGGTAGAATTCTATTCCGTTCATATGTTGTTAACGTAGCATGAACAAAAATAGAGGATGCAGATTCTACTATAGATATTTTTGTGAAGATGCATTAATGTTTATCAATAAGATCGTAAGCCGTGGGAAACTAAAGTAGGCCTACTAGTGAACAAAATGACGAACCTTGATAAGATTATGTTTTTACAATTATCAAAATGATCTACATCGCTTTATGCTATATCTAATTAACAAAAAAAATAATTGCAATATTTAAATAGTAATACTCAGTATGGACTCGCCTTAGTGACTGCCATTAAGGGGTATTGAAATTATAGGCTGTAATGGAAGCTCTCATAAACATGAAAAACTTAGCTGTCTGTTTGTTGCTTCATCTTCAAAGCGTACCCGGAGACAAGTAATACAATTTTTGGCAGATATCTTTTTTGAAAACTAAATCAGGGCTGCAGAAAATATCACGTATGTTGTAGTGACAGGTTTCTAGGGTCTGGGAGGATGCGATAGTAAGGTATATAGCGCTAGCAACATCGAGAAAAATTGAATAAGAGGCACATAGATTGCTTTTTCATTTATGCAAACTTCCATTTCCCGTAATAAAGTTCCTCAAACGACCTGCATGTTTAACTATTAAAACACTGTTTTTCATGGTAAGTATACAACTTTACCGTGTAGATCTAATTATTGGCTATGATTATAGGTATAAAAGCTTTGACAACCCATGCAGCGTGTTCTTTATTAAACACATGGAGAATCTTAGCGTGTCATTTACACGATTAAAGAAATTTGGTGTTATGCCCTTTTTAAAAAAATTAACTAAACGTCTCTCTAAGAGACTAAGAAGTGACGGAACCTATTCTTTCTTCTCTGTGCAAAACGCAAATTACGTTATCTTGCTCAAGCATCCTTTTCGCTTTATAATATCATTTGAATAAATCATTCTTAACAAGGGATTTATGTTATGCCCATCATCTCCTTCCTAAGCGAATGCACCCACTTCTGCTTTACGTTGAGGGTGAGTTGGGACCAATTACCCGAGGGAATACTTCCGGGGGCTTAAACGCTTTTCTAAAACTCCTTACCTCACCTCAAGGGGAGATAGGATGGCACTAAGTTTGGGTGACTCCATCTTTCGCATCTCTATGATTCTCACTTTGCAGCCCCTTAGTTATGAGACCTAATGATGATGAGCTTTCTTAAATGAATGGTCCAAGACCATTCAGTTCTGATTCACTTCGTGTATACCAATTTATACTAGGATCTTTTGGAAAATAGACATGGTTCCCTTTACCAGTTCTTTCTTCACTATCTCGTTGTGAAGAATATATCAGTTTCAATTTGTCTGATGAATCGAAGTCTAGAAATCGAAAGTATCTTAATATTGCCACGATCGGTATAAAGCTAACTGATACCAGAGTCAGCATCACCCCGATGAAGACAGACCAAGCTGGGTAAAACTTTTCTTCAGTAGTTGCCTGCAATAGAAATAAAAAAGTAAACAACGTACAAACATCTGCCTTCCAAGGGTTAATTACATGTTTGACCAGTTTTTATCTACTTTAAACATTATGGAGCTAAACGTCTTTTAGCGGTCCCTGCATGTACTGTTCATGGAAATATACATTTCCTTCAACATTACCTCCTGACCCGTTCTATTCAGGCTTTTTTCACAATTTTAGTCTCCTCTGGGATCGGGGGGGGGGGGAGGATTTTTGAGCCCGAACTACTTAACGTCGTTACGGTAAATCCCACGGTACTGATTTTACTGCACGTTTAGTGCCATCCATTACTAGTACAATAACAAAATAATTTGAATATCAAAACAATAGTTTACTAGATATAGGCTTTTGTATCTCCCAGGGTCGTTGTTTCTGACTAGTGAAAATGTAGTTTTTGCTAACGTTTGCTCCAATATTTCTTTGACATTTAGCTTTTTTCTTGGGGTAATCTTTGCAGCTCATGTCGTTGTACATAATGCATAATAAAAATAGGAATCAAAGCATTATTTGGTTCCACATTTTGGGGATGTTTGTTTAAGTAACTAATTTTGCTTTAAAATTTGTAGCTTGAAGTTCCTCTTTTGGTCTATGTATTCCAATGCTACATTTCTTAGACGAACGTCCTTTAGCATAGCTAACAAATGACCAAAGAAACTCCTCTTGATGATCTTATCTTGCTTTATTTCCAGGGCTTGATTCACTCGGAAAGGAGGAACCCCTCCCTGGATTCCTTCCATTAGTTTCGGTTTCTGGCAATCTGTGGCCATGTGGGTCCCTAGTATTTTGTGAGATTGTCACGCCACCGAATCTTTGGTCGACCTCACTTGATGATGATGAACATTAATTTTAAAAATTACAATTATTTGGTAAACGAGAGAATAAGAGTAAACTTCAAAGTTTCAATTTTCTAACACTTACAGGCAAGAAATGAAAGGCAAAATGTTTCTATGGAGACTCGAAAACGTTTCTACCCAGAAAAATAGAGTTTATTGGAGAAGACAGGAGTATTTAGAACATCCCCATACCTGAGCGATGTGCACAATTAATTTGGTAGTAGATTATGAGCCTAAGAATTTGGTCACGTGCCACCTGTACAATCAAACAAGTAATCTGTAAATCGATTTATCGATTGGTCAGCCTGCTGAAAAGTCAAAATTTCCCCCCAAAAGCAAAAAATTATCTACTAAGCTTCTGGAGTTGTAGTCATCATCCTCAGATTATAATAAAATGATAACGAGACTCCATGATAAACAGGCTAGTTACAAGACAACCATAAGAATAAGCTACCTGTATAACGCCAGTCTCTATTCTGCATAATTTCTTTTGGGCCAAGGCTGTTACTCTATTAAGGGAGTTTCTACTTCAATTCTGAAAAAAACTACATTGCGTATCTGGATCGGAAACACGTCAATTCAGTGAGCGCTTTGATATGCATATAGCATATAGACTGACTACACCTCCCTAATCGTCCATCCGTAGTCACAAAGTTGACGCTGTTTACACTTTTTATGGGAGTTCAAAATTTTATTGAGACTACTTTCTCACCTTTTCATCTATTGTTCAAAGAGAGAATGCCTCTTTCTAAACTTGCATTATTTTTCAATGCCAAATGCACCTAGGTTGCTTCTCCTTGCTTTAAGAACACTTCCTTTTTCTCTTTTGCAGAATGGGCTATACTTTATCGTATATCCATCCCACTTAATAGGGGGCGTTTAAATACTTGCAATCTTTTGACCAAATTAACGAGATGTTGGAGATTAATTCAGCATGACATATTTTTTGAATGGGGAAAACTTAGAAAAATCCGTATGCTATTATTATTTTATTGTTGCTAAGAACACAAGAATGCTTAGTTCAACTTGATGTGTGCTTTTCTTTCCATATCAAGCTCAACCTATTCTTTTCTCTGCGTATATTACCCACTTTTACCGACCGAAAGTGGTAAAAATATCCTTTTAACGCAAGATTTTTAGAATCAAGTTTTCAAGACATCGCAAAAAATCACAGATTTGCAATATCATATATTTCCTTAAATGTCTGGACTCCGACTATTCACAGAATTTAATGAGCATAAAATAAGCAAAATTTCTTTGCTCTGGTATAATACTTCTTGCAAAACGTTAGTCCCTTCAAATAACAAATTCTATTTTCACAAAGACAATTGTACAAACCTTTTCTCTGTTCCAAACTTTATATTTGGGCGTATCTTTTGAGAGTCCCCATATGCTGAACCCTAAGATAACGACTATCAGGAGAGGAGAAATCACCTTCCAGCACCACATCCAAATGACACGAGGGCGTTTATTTGTCATGTACTCAATATCTTCACAAAACCTATTGAATGAAATAAGCAAAAGGTCTTTGGCGTCACATTAATTCACTAATGTTTTGTAGCACAAAATTGAAACTAGGTAAAAATAGTATCGTTTTAGACTTTTTATCAAGCACAAAAGGTACTTAACGTATTGTATACGATTTTGATATCTTATCTAAAATTTAACCTTTCTTAAGACGTAATACTGGTACGCACTGTTAATGACAATGCAACAGTGATGTCGAAGAACGAACAGGCTATTTACTGTTGCTTCTGTTTTTCATGCATACCAGTAATTAAAATACAAACACGTAAAATCTATTTATTTCCATATATACCTGAAATGAGCTTGTTATGTTTTTTTATCTTACGTCTTGATAAATAAACAGTAAATTAGTAGTTGCAGATACCAGCTCATACGATTCTTACTACATTCGACTTTACGAGATGTAAACTATAAAGAAACATAATCTGGATTTCCTGATAGGGAATCGATATTATCAAAAAAGGCAGTTCTCCTTCTCCTAAATTCCCACTATAATTTGTTGCATTCCCTAGTGGTTGGTCGTTAACTTAAATGCACTGTACACAAACGTAAGTTCTCATTCAATAATAGATGTTCTTGCCTAGAGCTAGCAATGTCTTCTCTCAAATTGAGGAATTTCTATGCATGTGAATTTTATCGTATATAGCAAGCAGCAGTAGCTTCGAACATAGGCGGCGCCAGTTTTAAAAAGGGTGTAGGGGTTGGGAGAGGATTTTCGATTTATTTACGAAAGGTCGTGGTGATATGGTTGACAATTGTTAGTTTTCTGACAATTTGCAGAAGAATATTAATTGGAAGGTCAAAGTGCCATTAGTAACGACCGTGAGTAAATGCAAGACACCTCAAATTTTTTTATCGGATTTTGGCGAATTAAAAATATGGTCTTTAAGACAAGGCTTCGAAACTGTCAGACCGATTATAGAACTTGACTGTTAATATGTTTACTTCCTTATGACGCTTTATTTCTACAAATTAACATGACGTTAATTCAAGAGGTAGCACGGTACGGGAAACATGCAATTTATTTCCTTATATGTATGGAAAAACAGTAAACTCTTCCTGCATTTCTCTGAACTTTTAAAGTACGCAACCAGCACACTAACAGCTAATTATGGTTAAATATAAAGTGGCCCGATATTACAGCACTTGCCGACATACTACAGAACTAAAATGAGAACAAAAAATTATGTAATAATTGTTAATGATGGCTGGCTTGAATTCACAATGAAGCAATTAAAGATTTAGCGACGTCTGTTACTATGAAGCCATAGAACACTTTACTGTATTGCAGAGACATGTTTTTTCAATAATAACTTTTCCCTAACATTTCCTTCATTATCTTGTGAATATTTCAGACAAATATATTTTATTAATGCCCTATTTACTACCATATTTTTGATATGTGTTGCATAAAATAGAGATTAATACTGCACGAAATAGCGAAAACATTTTAGTTCTGAAAGCTTTTTCGTCTGACACTTAATAGGCTACTTTCAAAACACAGTTCGGTATAAATTTCATTGATTTCCTCTCCATTCCAATTCTGACGATTTTGTACACGTAGTAATGTCAGATGAAAAAAGCTTTTAAGTAATGAATGTTTTTGCTATTTCCTGCAGTTTTATTGTTTAATACAACTAACTAACTTTTTAAAATAAGGATTAGTGTTGAAATGAAATTGTAATTTGACATCGGCAACTGCTGATCTCATAACTTATGGCTTCAAATATACAAAGCATCAAAGTTATATGCAGGGTCTATTAGTCAAGGTTACCTAACGACACGGAAGTACGGAACGGTACCTAGTTGCAATAACAGCTTATTGTTCATACTTCGGCATTGAGAGGAAGGCTAATCGTCTACATTCATGAATGCATAACGCTTACATTGATGAATTAGCAACAGTAGCAATGGTTTTGGGTATTTTTGAGTTGAAATTTTTTCTCTATGAGTAGTTGTATACAAAAATATAAGTGAAAATGCTATACTAATGGGACTAGTAGTCATTGTCATACATACAGGTGTACTTTAAAAGAGCATCTTACAAGTAAAGCCTGTTATATCTAGGGTGAAAGTATTAAAGCACAATATCAGAATGTAACTACAGTACCTTGGCATGCCATAGATATATGACAGTGAGAGGCACTCTACCAAAGCAATCACTAAGAGTGGCACTCCTGAACAGTAGTCGTCGATTAGCTGGACCCAGTATGTTCCAGACCTTTGAACCATTGAGAATCCGAGGAAGTATAGCAGAAGACAGATAATTCCTGCAATACAAGATGGGAAATGAGGTATGAATGATTACACTTGACATCTTTGAATTACGTTTAGCTGTTAATCATAACCTGTGCTAAATATAAACATTCATAGATGAATAGTACGTTACTTCAGGCTTGAGAAAAATCCCGAACAGTTTCTTTACCAAATAGGGACGAAAGTGATAAACTCGTAAGCACTACCTGAATCATTCTAACAACGAAGCCTAACAAACTGTGAACTCTAGAGCTACGCCCTATAATTGTCGAGCCAAAAATGGTCAATATCTAGTAATGAGCAGCTGATAGTGAATTATGTGTTGAATATTCAACAATTTACAGGAGCCTTGAGTCTTAAAGTGGTGTCTTCCAAATAAGGGATGGGTTTTAGATTAATTCAGAAATTAGGCAAGTTAATTCGTTGTCAAACAACACGTTCAAAATCGACGTAACATTTCCTTAATTGTGACTTATTGTGACTCATGATGGATTTTTTAGACAGAATTCTTAATCTGCGAGTTCAAGTGCGCAAAATAGAAAAGACAAAGCGACAATTGCCCACCCATCCTTAAACTTGGCAGATTGTTTCCCTTATAATCTTTCCTATATAAATTTCAAAGGATGTCAAATTTCATTGTTTCTGTCGTAAAATTTTACAGATATTAAACGGTAAATGTAAATATCAACGTATCTAAATAACAACAGTTAATGATATAATAGAAATTTTATGCCATGGTACTAGCGTTAGTTCCATTGCCTGCCACATATTGTGCTAACAGTACTGCATCTTTCCAACACTTTACCCAACTTAGAAGAGTTCATGCAGTCCTATATTAAGAGCTGTAATATTTAGAGCTCCAAACTCTACTTTTCCCGCTGTATGTTTAATACTATCTTACTATTATTACCTCAAGAACATTGTATGCAGACTGTAATTCGTATATTATGGCACAAAGAAGGCCAGGATGTAGAAATCACACATTTACCAGGAGGGGCAAGAATTTCCCCCCAACTATCATGCAATACTACTGTAATTATATCCAAATATATAAGTAATGCCTTAGGAAACGGATTCAAGTCTTTATTGCCGAAACTTTATTCAACAATCTAAATTCCTTTTGCATGACTTGGAAGATTAAATCCGGTTGATTACTTAACAAAATATTTTTTTCGTTTTACACGAGAAGAAATGCATACAGGGGCTTGCCCACTTTGGTTAAGGGCCTAGACGGATATAGGACAGTGTACATGAGTCCTGATACGAAGAACAGATTTTGGTCAATATTACATACACCTCAATGTAGCGGGAATATAGTCCCTAGCTGCAAGTGCATGCTTAATGCCCCTTAGAAATTTTGAGAATGTTCTTGCAGATGCATCGATTAGAAAGAAAAAACCCTTCATGCCTACCTCTATGCTTTAGTCATCTTTGGAATACGTCAAAGGCACTGTTGAATTTATATGCTTTGGCTGGCCCACGAGTAAAATGTATAACTTTACGTTCATGGAAAGAACGTTGGCGTTAATAAGAATTTTACTAAGGGAATTGGTCTCTGAAGTTTCTATTGACAAGTTAAGGAGATAACTTAAGTACAGTAAGCATAGCAATATTATAGAACAGACTACCACATGATTTAGAAAAAACTTAAAACGTAAATTAAAATTTGTAATTGTACATTGTAAATTAAAATAATGGGAAAGCTGTAAATGCTCTGTCATTGCAAATAACAGAAGTAACCTCTTTCCGCTGAGATGTAACAAGTTGTAACGGTATCTTTTCGGAGAACGCATAATTTCACTTCCTATCATGAATGAAAGAGATGTTCAAAAAGTACGCAAGAAGTAAGAAGGGTAGCAAGAAGTGTTCTGCTATATCTTCCTCTCGTTTGAAGACTTCAAAATGCAATCTCACGTAAAACGAGTTGCATATACTGCAAAATATAGTCAGGGGTAAACTATTTGTATGTACTGTAATTAACAGATTGTAATTTCTAGATCTTGCTCACCTGTCAACACCTCTATTCTGAGTTTAGGGAAGAGATTGGCATCTAACATTGGTGTTAGGACACCTTCTAACATTCCAAATTGTGTGTCTATTCCAATTGTAAGAAGCATTAGAAAAAAGACTATACTCCACATCTGAGCATTTGGCATTGAGTTTATTGCTTCTGTAAATGTAATAAAGGCTAGTCCTTGACCAGACGTACTCTACAATATAAGAAAGTATAGACAATATTTTATGATCGATATTAAGTTGCAGATGCAAGATATAAAGTTAATGGCCCAGTACACCTTACTCTGCATGATAAGATATTTTGTAGGCAAAATAATCATTATTAAGAAATCATTAAACTATCAATAAATGCACTTCGAGGATTGTTTGTTAAAAAATGTGAATCAACAGGTGAGTAAATTTCACATACAAAGTAAGAACACAGCTATTTATTAACAAGGAAAGATCAAAATTTTAATGCTATTTAGCAAAAGTATTGGGCAGTGAAAATAAATATTGCTCAGCCAAAAAGGGGTAGGGAATTTGCATATAGTTCTTTTACTTATACTTATATTAAAAGGGAAAGATAATACCCTTTTTTGGATTCTGTTTTACTGTTGAAAAGATATTCTGTCATTTTTAAGGGACCTGCAGGTTAACGAGGTAGAAAAGCAAGTGAAAATAGTACTGGTTAAGTACTACCAAAAGTACTGCATATGTGAAACGGACTGTATGAAAGGGTCAGAAACTCAAAACTGCATTTATCACCAATATTCGACCGTAGCACCGTTCGAAGAGTATTATCATCATTTGCGATGTTACGTGCGATAACTGACATTGCGATCTGCTGTTATAGTGGTATACACGTATGTTATCGGGACTAACTGATAAAGCATGTAACTAGGCCGGTACTGATGAAAGGTAAAACAGAAGCTGTGCATAACCTAGATACTACCATCTTGGGTTGATTCACGAGCAACTCTCCATGCCAACTAAGATCTTACTGGCAAAATCTCACCTCTACCTATTGTATGGAAACCAAGAAAACTCAACTCAGTAAAAGATCAATGATAAGTAATAGGGATCCGGCTTCGGATATTAAAAAGTAATCCGTAGATATGATTTCGTTAATTTGGAAAAAAAGAATAAACTCCAACAACTTTTTCAAACGGACTCTTTTCAAGAGTTGGTTGGTCATCTTTGTCTCCAGGGTATTTATGAAGCATCCCCTAAATGCGACTACAAAGTTTTCTCACCCAGGTTACAAAGAGGCGTACTTAACTATGTAAAACTAGGTATTTAGGCTTCTTAATCTCAAGTAATTCCGATGATAGTACAGCCCTGACAACCCTCATTTCTCTAAGAATAGGAATTAAGGTTTCTTCCCCAGTTTGCTCCATGATTTAATGATTTAATGCTTTTTAAAAAGAGGTTGGCAATTTCTACGCAGCAATTAAGAAGTCAGAAATTTTCAATAATTAAGGAATGTACCAGGATTATCATATTTATAAGTATTAAAACAGTCTTACCTCACTTAGAAAAACTGCCTTATCGCAATTCTTAAGTGTATAGTTGACAGTAGAGGTTATGTTGTCCTTTAAAGTGTTTAAATTGATTTCACCATATTTATAATTATCATAATCATAGCTGGTTCCATGCAAATAGTTAGACATATTCAAAAGTTTCTCTACTGTCGGTCTCATGCTATCCAAGCATTCGTTGGTTTTAATTTGCGCTCGGAAGCCAATGAAACAAAAAATGACCACGCTTGCATAAATGCTTACTCCAGCGTCGATAAGGCATATAAGAATTGCATCCTTCGTGGTATCATTTTTTAAGGAGTTGTAACTTGCAAAAGCTATCAAGGATCCATAGGCGACACCAAGAGAATAGAAAGTCTGCGAAGCTGCTTGAAGCCACACTAGTGGGTCTTTCAATCTTGGAAACTAAAGAGTATGAAAATGAATGAACGTGAGGACTTTAAGAGATCTCGTAGTACTACATTATCACAAAGAAGAATAGGCATGTTCACAATTCTAGGGAAATCCATTTTTAATTCCTCTGAAATATATACCATGCAGTCACTTTACTGTCAACACTACTCAAAACATCTTGCTTGTGCTGAGTCCTTAAAAGACGGAACTGTAAGCATATTTACGAAACTGTGGAATCCAAATTTACAGTACGTTAATGGTTCCGGTTGGACATTGTAAAGTAACATGAGAGTATCCGTTCTCCAACAAAAGCCTAGGATAACAGTACGAGATGCTTAGCATCTTACGCCTTTTTGCAATGCGTACTTCTTTCGAATCATACCTTACCTTCATCAATTATTACAGGCTACCTATTTAATTGTAATAGACTTTTGTAATGGAAATGAGACATAGATGTTAACTAACAATCAACCAATTGTAAACTAATACTAATCTACTAACACCACCCAGATTCTTTACCAACCAATCACCATCTACTTCCTGTCTTATCTGTAATCACATTGGCTGTAAATACAAATACAATAATTTAATACAAATGTTTCTTAAGTGCATTGTTATTTATGTATGGGTGTGAGGCAGAACTCTGAGATCTATGAGTGCTTTCATAGATCTCAAGAAAAAATTTGTCGTGGAAAAAGTAAATATGCAATGTATTTTTATGGATAATCTGCCAGCGAGTTCCCTTAGAGCTGTAACAAAAAGAGAGAGGCGATTAGTTCACTTCAATGTGAAAGTTGCTGAAGAGTGATCACTAACTGCCATTTACACAAGGAACTTTTGAATTAATTACTAATATGTTAATCTTCGAATAAATACATTTTTATCTTAAAGATAATAGCATGCTATTTGCATATTTTGAACATAACTTTCAATCTTTCCGGTTTTTATTTCTTTATATACGACTATCTACTAGTTTGCTAGACGTCAACAATTTTAGCAAAAAGTCTAAGAGAAAGAGCGCGGGTTTCAGTTTAAAATTGGAGTTCTATAAAATATTAACAGCTATCTTTAACTTAAAAGTTCCACTAATGTACGTACTTTTGCAATTTGTATTGAATAGCAACGATTGAATTAAAATCACTAATTAAAATTCTGAAAAGAAACTTACACTTGGCACAAACAACAATGCAAGGCCATCCTGGAATCCCTTTAGATGGACTCCACGAAAGAACAAAACAGCCAAAATGATGAGTGGGAGTACTGCTGTCACATAAACAACCTGTATTGAGATAGAGAAGAGATAATTTTATTTTTGTAAACAATGTTTGTATTGAAAGTTCCCAAACCAATGCATTTACTTTACGCTAAATTCTAGTGTCTATTGAATAGTGTAATGGAAAAGTAAAAGTAAACTATTTGAAATAAGGGTAACGATGATCGGAGAGAAGAAGATAGTGACCAGCGGCCACTCAATGAGATTAAACATTTTCAAATGGCAACCTCTTCTACAGAAAGTGTGCAAAAGTAAAACGAGGCTATAGTTTTCCCTCTTGCTAAAAATAACTGATATTAAATCATTGGCTTGTTGCTGTTATAACTATTCATAAAGGAATGTATATGAATACGGTGAGAATTTTGTGTATTCGTAACAATAAAAATACATTGCAAAAGGTAAATTGAATAAATAATTGACCACCAAACAGCAATCAAGGGGAGAATAAAGAGCACCGGCATAGCATATAAAGGTAAGGAAAAACAGGCTCATACAGGCACCTCCTGTTATGTATGCACTACAAACTAAATGCAAATCTCAATGCAATTTTTTAAACAGTAAATGATTTGGTAACTATTTTTAGTATCTTTTTACCTTAATGTAACCTTCCTTAGGTAAACGTTTTTATCTATAAGATTCAAATCTGTTCTGATTGTTCTAGCCTGAATAAATAGAAAATATGCTAATACTTTGCTTTTCAAAAAGCACAAGGATCTTCAAAATCGAATTATATACCAATATTTTAAGTTGATTAAGGCACTATTGGGCAGTGGAAGTTTTATTTATCTTTATTCTCGTTTTGTGGACTTTATCTTCCAGATGAGCCAAGGGTTGTCTCAAGCAGAGGATATCCTTTTAAAGGATTCAATTTGTATACAAAAGATCCATAAATGTGGCCAGTGCCCTTACCCCATCAATCGAAAGCACACGGGGAAAAAATAAACCATCATCATTAGCTGCCGAGAGCAATAGTCCCTTACCTTCCCTGTTGACTTGATGCCTCTTATCATACAAAGCCAACACAAAATCCAAACCACTAGAAGGCTAAGGCATACAGTCCAGTTAATGCCCCCACTTTCTTCAATGCTACCAGATGCATCTAAGGTTGACCTGTACCAGAAATATGTTGTTGGACTACTTTTCTTGCATTCGATGACATCAACTAGCATTGTTGTGTTCCCTGAAAAGGAAATGATTACTTGAGCATAACTCGGCAGACTACCTGTTATTCAAAGAATACAAGGATGTGTTTCAAGTTTCCCACTCTCAAATAGTAGCAATCTCATTTATGAATGCCAGATGAGCAGTGAGGATGTCACAGAGAAAGATGTTGGTATGTTCGAATGTTGCCTAGAATGTTACTGAAGTTTGAATAGGTCCCTAATCTGATCATAGCTACAATTCCAATAATGTTCAAAGTTGAGGTGGACATTGCTACAGCATTTACATAACAGATTACCCAGTATGCAGCATATTTTATATAAAGTTTTTGTAGCAATTCTGTTTTAGCTATTTTGTTGTTATGTCAAGGGCTCTGATTACTTCAGAAATTATTCTTCGCAGTTACAAAACTGATAACAGCATAACGGAAAGAACGATTACTTGTACATACAAAGTAACTTTTTCTTTGCTGTTAAATACGCCACATACAGGGATAAATAATGATAAGTACATTGTCGGTAGTACCTACTGCAAACAGAAACTGATAACATGTGTAATTTGTCTCATAGAAAGAAATATAATCAATTCTCAATATACCTCTTCTTATAGTCTCCTTTGGGCATGCTGACCACGGTAATGGATTTTTAAAAGAATTGATGAAGTAAATCAGACACCAGGAAAGAATGACATTGTAATACAGGCATACAAGGAAGCAGACCACTGCAGATGCAATACCCACTCCATCTAAATATGGTGATACAAGATGCCACACCCCAGCAGAGCCTTTCCTTAATCTTTGTCCAATGCACAATTCCATGTAGTACAATGGAATGCCTTCCACTACCAACATCAGAAAATAGGGTATTAGAAAAGATGCTAGAAATACAAGAGAGAAAAACACAGTAAAATTATTTCATCAAGAAAAGACAGTAAAAATTCATGTAAAGCTACAACTTCATATTTCCTGGCCAAAAATAACCAGTAACTGTCAATTTTTACCCCCTTTGACTTAAATATTGTACCACCCAGTCTAATAAAATGTTGCTTACACTTACGTAAATGCTTAAATATTAGGGAAGAGTTACATATCAACAACACTGTAGCTTATATGTGATTCTCAAGTGGTTGATTCATAGAATAAAGTATAGAAAGCAAAATTTACGGTATTTTTAAGAGACGTGATTTTATGTCTTTTAGCTACATAAAATTTACTTACTTCAGATAGGAACCCCCAATTTTAGGTTAGACATAATGTAACGATCGATGTTTTTATATGTCAAACTTTTCATCAAAATGATTTCAATGTTCCAAGGACTTGTGCAGGAAAAATACATAAACTCTGCAAAGAAATTTTCAATCACCTGGACGTTGTTGGAGGGATGTATCCCTAGCCCCAGTGATTACTGCACTGATTTTTAAGTGCTGTGGCTGCAAAGAAGGGTCAAAAATGACGTCATACTATCTGTTCTACTAAAACAAAAACGTTCTTGATTCTTATCTTTTTCCATGTGCAGCTCCATGGTAAGCGTTTAGAGGCGCAATCATATAATATCCTCTCAAAGCAGCACACGCGACAGTTACAGGCAGTGTCTGGAGACACTACCACAACTCCCAGTGAGAGGACACCTTGGGTCTTGTCAAGTGTGGAGTCCGTTTCTGCTGTTTTGATCTTTCTGGCGCAATTTTTGGAAAGTACCCTTGAACAAGGACGATCGTGATAAAAATTTGTTTTTATTCCCGATCGATTTTTCACGATTTCAGAGCCTTCTTATACATGAAATTAGTTGTAAAGGGATTAAGTAGCTGGATATTGGGATCCACTTGCTCATCAGTGGTGAGAAAATGTTTTACTTTTTGCTTTGCCCTTTAAATCGACGAATTTCTACGGTTGACGTTTACCGGTGGTGGTTAGTGCCCCTATTTACTCCCCGAAAAATGCATATATTTCAGATATTATTTCATATTCTTAATATACGTATTAAGATCTATCGATTGAGGTATTGATTTTGTACGTAAATTACTGTGCGGGCTATACTTAAAGTCCGCCGAACGTTGATACTGTCTCTTGCAATGCTTCTAACGGCAGGGAAACGAAAAAAGCGAACACCATGTTCTCTGATAGATCCAAACAAACCATAAAAGTTTACCACGATGAAGCAAAGTTCACTTGCAAAAATTGAAGACCATGATACCATTAACCTTTCACAGTCAAATTTTTCTGGCGGCTTGAGAGGTTTTCCTCCAGGAGGAAATAGCACATAGTTCGTGACGCCATGCGCAAAGGGTCTATTTCTAAAAGTTTTGATTTGTGACTTTCCCTCCGCATTAGGAAATGTTCCCCCTTTTAACCATATCATAGTAATTGTTTTACCTCTAAACGTTCAGAAAACTTGTTTTTCTGTCCTTGTTTCTTTCCTAATTTGATAAAAAACATATTTACATATTGGTTGATAACCGCAGATATTTGCAAACTTTGTTATAGGTAACAAATTCTCTGGCAGAAGGATCTCCTTTGACACATGCAAAAGTTTAGTAATGCATATTACATTCACGTCATGTTGCCATCGTAGGTGGTACAAGGGTAGCTTAGAAGCCAGTGCTTGATCTAGGAGTCAGAGAGGCTTTACCGCGCTGGGAGATGGGAGTGTAACTACTTTTAGAACGGTCTAAATTAACTTTAAGAACCTGATTTTAGAGAAAGAAGTGATGTTTTACTTCCTGAATAAATAGTACAAGAAGAGCGTCTTCTATCTTATAGTAAAGTGCCTTACCTCCTCCATTCTTTTGACATAAATATGGAAATCTCCAAACATTTCCTAATCCAATTGTATATCCTATAAGGGTGAGAAGGAAGTCTGCGCGACCTTGCCATCTTGGCCGATTAGAATGCACATGAGTATCGTCGACACCTAGAGGATCGCATATAAAATCGTGTGTACTCTGTATTGCGGATCCTTCGCCATCAGAAGAGAAATTACACTCTGTTGTGTTTGTTCCTGCAGAAGTACTTGTAGACGTCGTAGGTATGTCACTTGCATGACTTTCATTTGGAACAGTTCTGTATCTATACTCTGTGTTTGCTGGTAATGGTTCAGCCAGTTCAAATGCGTGTCTATAGAGAGAACATAAATAGTATGTTTAAGCTTGCACTAAATATCAAAGCCCAACAAGCAGCGCAAAAGGCGAACATGACAAAAGGAAGAATAACCCTTCGAACTTTCAAGGTTCTAAGCTTCCGATGTTTCAAACATCATCTTCGGAGAATATACAAACAAGTGGAAAACACGTTTGTAGTAGATAGTATTCTACAACATACAACAAGGGAGTACAAAGGGAAATCCTAGAATCCTATAATAAATAGGAAGAATTAGAATATTGACATCAGTAGTATCGGTAAGGTAATTGAAGAGGGTGATAACATATTTCAGTACTATCCTTTGTCTCTTAATGTTTATAGAATCAATTATGAAGATGTATTGATTGAAACTGTAAACGTCTCTTTTAGTAAGCAACTAGATCTCAGATGTAGGAACGTTGTCTACGATATCTTTACAACACGCCGAGATTTTCGCAATTATCCTCTTGGAAAAGGGACCGCATACCAATCTTGCAAAACAATGATCAATAAACGAGGGGTTTTAAGTTGATTTTGCAATTGATTTTTGACACGCGTGAAAGGAGGAGGGGAGAGAGAGGTGTACGTAACATATCTCCGTTTGAAAAACGATTTTATATCTTTAAGGATACACTGTAAAGAATCCGTTAACAGGCATTTAACCAAAGAAAAACAATTACCCCGTACCAAATGATTTTGGTTACAAATATCTCAATTTATCTCTATATCAAACCGAGTCCGCGTGCAGACAAAATTACTAAAGTTGTAATGTCAGCTAATCTCCCTGTAATATAGTGTAACCTCTTACTGATGTTAACTCAGTCGGTTATGTTTCTTCGTTTGAAGACCAAACATATCTGTATGGCAAACTTTGGGCGAAAACTTAATAACAGTTTGGCTTCTCAAATATTCAACTATTAACTTCTCAAATATTCAATTATTAACTAATACAACCAAACAAAAACACAATAACGATGATCCCTTTATTTTACCATGTAATCTGACCTTCATTGTAAATGACCATGCAATAATCTGAAACACCTTACAGCCATAATTGCAAGGAGCTGTAAATTCTATGATCAATCAAAAGTGTATTCTGCTTTTCTCACAATTGCAATCTTTCCGAGAACCTTACTCCAAAACAACATGTGCCTCTGATAACAAGATCGGAATAATACCTACTTTGCTTGAAAATGAAATCAGCAGGGAGTGTACATCACCATTCCTTATACAAACCATTATATTTTGTATTCACGTCAATCTCAAGGATGTTCCCAGCAAGATCATATCCTGAGAAAATTAATTCTAGCTTTAAGCATGACTATAAAGAGGACTCATCTTCAATACAGTATTCGATGAAAACCCGAATGTGAAGCTTCTTCAGAATCCCTTTCATATCAGATTCCAATGATCATAATAATTTAAACTACAGTCATTACAGGGCGTATTATCACTCGAACGGTGCATGTTTTACCTTGTCCAGGTCAATTTGCTTCTCAGTGTTGGTATTACCAACATTGGCGTGACAAGAGTTATACTAGAATGCGAGATTCACTGCACTATCTGTTCGTGTATTCATTAGAAAGTATATTAATATAAGGTTTAAAAGTAGTTATTCTGATACTTCGATTATACCATTTTAATAACTCTTTTGTTGTACTTTTTCACTCCATGCAATTATGCCTTTTGCCTTAATATTGTTCATTGTTTTAGCCAACTTTGGAATTTTAATTTACAAAGTACATACCATTTGGGCATAGTTTTGTCGTTGCATTGTTTTACTGCGGCCAATAGTTTTTACCAGGTTTTACTCTTTTGAATCTACACCGCCGATTTTATCTAAATATATATTTTAATAAAAATGTACTAACAGACATTTCCTGTTGTTTAAACAAACAACTACATAAGAATTGTATACTTAAGCGTTGTATATTGCGGGACAGTTTTGGCATAGTAATTGATATACAATATTGTTGGTTTCTTCTGAAGGGACAGCTTTCTTTGTTTTAATAAATGTAGTTTTCGGAGTGGCAAAAAGTGAATTAGAAAGCGCTTTTGTTTATGCCCTAAATGAATTCTCTAGATAATTGCCGGTACAAGACTAAATATCAATCAAATGTTGTCCGATTTCTGAGTCAGGGATACCAAATCAATCTTGCAAATACGAGTAGATAAATTTTTCGATGCGTAACTACGTGTAATAATGACAGCCTGCGCATATTGCTTAATTCTGTCCTGCGACGTACGTCCTTCCTTCCACAGCAGCATATCCTTTTTAAAATTATTAAGTCATTTTGGGTCACAGGCACCATGTTTTGGTTAGAATACATAATACATAGATTCAGAATGCGAAAAATATTAGTTACAACTGTATCTTTCCTCTCTTCGAATGTTAACAAAATATTTCGAATTGTAAGGGGTGAAAAGGGTCACATCGAGAGTAATTCCCCTTAAAAGAAGGTTTTCTGCTGATGCTGGTGACAAACCAAGACTCGTATTTTCCAACTGAAACATCTAGGAAGGTTAAGAATTTACCTCCTTTTCGTAAATGAAATTAAGAGCAGTGTTTGGCTCATGAAAATTTAGCAAAAAGGGCTAGTACTTCTGTTCGATTTTGAAAGCCGCAAAAGTATCATGAGTGCAACGAAAATAAACAAGTGCAAGGTTTGATTTCCATCTCTATCATCAGGTCTGAACTTCGTGTTGATCAAACTGAATTCAGCTGAATTAGTGGTGGCATTCATCACTTCAATAATTACATCCATGCAAATTGAAGGAATTTCTTGACTGTAGAGCTTGTTCACACATGTTTGGATAGTTTCGGACAAAGTTTCGTATATATGAGGTTGTTGGAAAGCGGTTGGTATAACGCGATCTTAAATTTTACGAGTTAATGTTCTTGTGCTAAACCTAGTTAGCAATCTATTAGTTTTCCCTCGATTTTGGCTACGTTGTAATGTTTATAAATCATGCCTATTTTTGTAAATTTGGTGATGTATCCCAACATGTTTTCCAGTTTGTCCAGACAGTCTACTCTGTTCAAAATAACTACAATTGATTATTCATCAGGTTTTTCGGTTACAACTTCAGCGTTAATAGAAGAGAAAAAAATATGGCCAGAAAGTGTTCCCTGGGTTCCCGGGTTACCTAAAATCACCAAGGGTGGCACACCGTTTCGTCCTATACTATCGATGATAGGCTCCTCACAACATGAGTCAGTTAAAATGAGGTTTGCCTGATTTTTTTCATTTGCAGCAAACGAACGAAGAGAAAGAGATAATATAATATAATATAGTAACTTATCATCTTGCGGTTCATCGATTAAATCATGCAGAGAGGGGAAGAATTTGGACGTATATCAAATACATAGAAAAACTGTAAAGTAAATTGAATCTCTGCACTAGCCTGTGGCTTCAATAACTAAGTCATATTCTACAAGTATTGATAGCGCTGGGTTCTCGGTTTTGAGTGCAGGTGCAGATATGGTAATTGCATTCACTCTTGTTTTCTGTGAGGTAGAGAAGCGAATTCCGTTACCGCCTTGTACGGGAGACATAGATGTCGTCAGGTTTGTGAAATGAAAGACTTGGTTACTCGATACACTTGTAACAGGTGCCCTGCTTCTGCTCATCGTAATAGACAGAATGTCGATTTAAAAGGCTAAAGCCAGGGTTAAGGCAGACATCACTTGCCTAAAGACTTTCTTCTGTTCGTTAGATAACAAGATTTGATTTGGGAAAAATTTTAAATTCTCATCAATGCTTCTTTTTATTTAAGCAGAAGTTTCGGCTTTGATTGGTATATGAAATCACTTCAGCATGATTATTATGATAGATAAATTCTTGTTCGTAAAACTCTTGTATTTTTTTAATTCATCAATGTTGAGTACATTTCCCTCCCTTTTTTAAGGCAGGGTCAATTATTTGTAACATAGTAGGAAACATATTTTCCAGCATATTTGTCAATTACACAAGTGTTGTTTATTGAATAATAGATTTTGCCCAACCTTTCCTATTGTCAAGAATGAAAAAAATAATCTGTGTTAAATCTGATCTTGCAAGTCTCTGTTGGCCTCAGCCAATGCTCGTCTATCAATCTTGTATCTCTGATTAAGAAGGGGAAGGAAGTTATTTGTCTTCCTTTCTTCCCTCTTTTATACGCTTTTTTACCACTCTAGGTCCCTCAAACTAAACAATATCAAACTAAGTTACGGTTGTATTCCAACTTATTTCCGGATTAGGTATTAATACCTAGTTATTATCCTCGAAAACTAAAACTTTTGACATAGGAAAAGAGCCTTTAATCACATTCTTTACCATTTGCAATCATAAAATAGTC
>JAAAKL020000361.1:0-44361 GCA_010016065.2 Carybdea cf. marsupialis auct. non (Linnaeus, 1758)
CCCCCCCCCCACCCCCCCCCCCCCCCCACCCCCAAAAACAAAACAAAAACAACCCCCCCCCCCCCACCCCGCCTAGTAAAATACCACAGTCTACCGTACTACTACATAAATACACACATAGAATACATCAACACATATAAAATAATATAAATAATAGAATATAAATAATATAAATAATTATATCTATAAGAAGGGTTTTTGGCTTTAAAACCTGAGGTGGCATCTTAGTTGCAGGAGTTAATGGTGGCTGCTCAACAGATGCCAGCGGCATTACGTATGTGAGGTGTTTTCTATTCGGCCTTAGTTCTCCCCCTAAACACCGGCGCATAGTAAATAAGACAAGAGATGTCATACAAATAAGAGACTCTTCAAAATCCGTAGATCAGACGCTTGTTGACTTAGCACCTGCATACGAGTCTCTCTTTAGTATAAGAAGTCTTACCTGGCATGTGTAATGGTCGGACTACACATTCAACGAAAATACTAGATGAAGTGACAAAGTAAATTAGGGTGCCCAGAATGGACATGAAGACCATGGAAATGTTCGAGGCAAAAGATGAAGGCTTTTCTTCTTAAAGAGTTTTGTCCTTTGTAGAGCTTACCGTTTGTGACAATAGTAGAGGAACTGCATCTGACACACTGACACAGCGAACAATTCAGAGGTTGGTTGACGGCTTTTGAAGCTTTCACAAGCAAAAGGATTATCCAATTTGGGCTATCCATTTATGTCGTGTACAAAAATTGGCCAATTTCCCATTTTAGAGAGGGGGCCCGGGAGAGACAATCATACAATGACCTTCTTCCATCAGGCCATGAAAATTGCACCGAACATCGCCACATAATAAACAGTTATTCCTCTAAATCCAAAACGTTGAATAAGGACAGGCTACTCCTTATTAAATACCTATTGGACCCACTCTTTACTTATCAAAATAGTTTACACACGAGCGGGCATAAGTACGTCTACTACAAAAAAGTAAAACTTATCTTGCTCGGTAGTAATAAAAAAGTGGGGTTTCAACCAGACATTCTTTTAGTTAACACCTGTGTATAATCAACCATTATAGTGGTGTGTTGACTGATAGATTTAAATATTGCACAACGTCTTTTAAACTTACGCTCATGTGCTCTTCAAAAACCACAAAGTTGTCTACATAGGATGTTCTATTGACAAAATCAGCTGTCGGTATCTCCCGAGTCCAGACAATAAATAATTTCGTATATCGATCCCGGATACAACAAACCCGTTTTTTGTGATACTAGCAATAATTTGCCTTGTTTGTTTGCCAAGGGTGTGACATAGAAACCTTTTCACGCCATTCTGAAACGAAGATCGAGTCCTTAACTTCTGTTACAACTTCTTAATATATCAGTTACATTTTCAATATTGAGTTTGTTTTTAAAATACATTACCTAGAGGCAGAACATACAACCTTACAGTACTTCATAACAACCATGGATATATTCTCCACAGGTCAGATTACAACTTTTATCAATATCAAGATTACTGATTTTTAATCTGCAAAATTGTCGTTAAAAGCAATGAGGTAATGAGCCGTGAACGCTACCACTTCTGACCCCAAAACATCGCAAATTACCCATCCCACATCACTTACAAATATGAAAACTTGTAGTAATAGACATAAGGTAATGATGTGAAAGGACCGAAAACCCCGGAATTTCATGGAAGAAGGAAGATCTTAGATGGAAATCGTAAGATTGCTTTAAGTCGGTTTTACTCCTTGACAAGCAACTTTCATACATGCTCGCTAGAATATGCTCTCTCTCCGTGAAATGAGAGCTCAGTTAACTAGCTAAGAATTGAATCAATGAATATATGAATGAACGAATGAATAATTCAAGTAACATATAAATAGATGGAAACCTGAACTTGTGAATAAGAACAATAAATAAACAAATCCATGAATGAATGAACAAATCCAAAGTTGAATTCTATTTACAATGAATCCATTAAAGATTGATTAAACACCTAATCTGTCACATGAGGATTTAGAAATAAGAACAGATCCAATGTAAAGTAAAACAAGGGAAAGGATTGAAAAAACAACCGGGAAACGCTATATAAACTAAAAGGAGAGCAAAAAGGAAAAGGAACAAGAAGAAACAAAAGAAATAAAGAAAGGGAGAGAAAAGAGTGAAAAATATAAATGAAAGAAGAAAAGATAGTAAGAGAGGGAAAAGATCTAGATGGACAGATAGAAAGATAGAAAGAAGAATGGAAGACAGACTAACGAAAAAAGAAAGACAGAAACGAAAAATATAAAAGCTAAAGCAAGAGAAAGAAAGATAGAGTAAGGCAGTACTGTGAGAAAGGAAGGAGAATTAAAATAAGGTATGAGACATGGGAGATCCAGACAGCCCTAATGAATGAAAAAATGGGTGAATGGATGAAACGATGAATAAATGGACGAATGGATAAATTGATAAATGAATGAATGGGTGAATGGATGAAACGATGAATAAATGGATGAATGGATAAATTGATAAATGAATGAATGAATGAATGAATGAACGAGTGAGTGAGTGAGTGAGTGAGTGAGTGAGTGAGTGAGTGAGTGAGTGAGTGAGTGAATAAGCGAACCCCGTTGGCAATAGCGTTGGTAACAGCGCTATTGATGCCTCTTTTATGTGAAATATCCTGAGAAGTAAATGAGTCCTTAAGAGTCAAGGTGGTGACGTTCAGCCATGTGAATGTATTGGCTAGCTAAATAATGAAGACAAGACACGAGTATTTGGGAGATTCATTGATAAAGGATGTCCTAAGGCTCACTCTTTCTAAAACGTGCATGTGCTCACATTTTCCCCCCTAATATGAAACATCACTTGACGGAAACATGGCAAGTTAATCTTTAAGAAATTGTTCTATCTACATATAAATCATCCGTAAGAAGCCAAAGTTCACCTTTAAATTTGAGTCCGTTTCTTGGTTGCTATAAGCCTAAACAGTGTACTTACAGTACGTCAAGGGGTGTCGTGTGAAATATTTTGAAAACATAGCTTATCCTGGTTGATTTCTTATCCCATACTCATGAATTTCAGAGCTACTGCTAATGTGTTACAGAAAAATAAAAATTCGACGAAACAAAACTGTGAGTGAGTAGACCGAGTAGCCTTGTAACTTCGTGTGTCATACACGATTTGTAGCCTGTTTGTAGCCAGTCGTAGATTTAACATCACATAAGTTCTGATTCCAACATAATTTAGCTTGCAATGACTCGATAAAAAGGAGTTACAAAAATTAAAATCTTTGTCAGGCCCTCATCGCTTCAATGACTGCAGCTATTAGACGCCATATGTGTTTTGGAGTTATCTATAAATCATCTATAAGTAATCTATCGTTTGTGACAATCTATAACTTTATCTGATTGGTTGAGCGACTGGAAGATGTTTGTTTGGCTCCAAAAGCGCGCACTTTAAAGTACGCCGGTAGCAGGACGTTTTTCATGTATTTGTTAAAATGTCACGTGTCAGCTAGCTACCATTTAGCCTTGTGTATCGTCATCTTAAGGTAACTCAAAATGCTATTTAAGTCATCGATCACTATCAGCAATCCACTTCGGGGACGTGTATCTAACTGATATTTAAAAGTTATAAAATAAATGTCATGTCGCTTGGGGTAACTCTCACAATGAAAAACACTGTATAAAGCGGCATATTGCCCACTATTTGAATACAGATAGTGTTCTTATGCAAATAAATTTAACATCAAACGTGTTTAGCTACTGAACTTCTCGCTCTAGTTCAAACACGAGGCATCTGAGAAGAAAACTTAGTATCACAGAAGCTGAAGACACCGCAGTGCATGCCGCTGTTATACAGGTGCCTATTTAAGATAGTTTAAACAACGGGCAGGGATATCTAGTTTAGAGATGACACTAGTACTCCGCAGTGAAAACAAACAAGGCCTCGATGTAGTCGTAGGTGCGTTGATGACATATTGGGAGGTATAAATCGTTACATGGACTTTATGAATGACAAAAGGCAGAGAACGGTTGCGAGCTACTTGCTTCTACCGTAGTAGATATATATTTACTAGCGGAGTTGGAAAATTAACTCGGACTAAAAACTCAAGCTTGTTCTGCTGGTAAACCCTAGCAAACGTTTCCTTGCCATTTTTCGCCTGTAAAAGACTGAAATTATAAATGTATGACTATTATTATGTCTGTAATCAAATGACGACGTTTTGATGTCTAATTTTTTATCTTTAGTAGAAGTGTGGTTGAAAATCGACCAAAGTAGCACTAAAACAGCCGTTATCAATGTCACATTCCACATTTGAACAAGGCTTCTTAAATTTTGAACAATTAAATACTATTTTCTCTTTGTTTATCGTATACTACATACAAAAATCTACTTTAAAGTGTACCTCCAGTGGTCAGAAATTTTTGGATATTTTGTTCATTTAGTTTCAAGGAATCGAACTACCACGTTAGTTTGGTCTTACGTACAGTTATTCGTAGCTACACGTGATTCTTTAAAGAAATTTTTCCAGAACGAGGCAATTTTTGACGTCATGAGGAATAAATCTAACGTCAAAAGGAACAGTGAAGTTCAGTTCTTGATGCTGAAAAATTCACTATGAGGCAAACATGTTGGCGGCCAGCAAAGCAGTTTTTAGGTTTCTTACGCGGTTTTACGTGAAGTACACTCAACGCACGGCAAAAAGAATACACGGAGGCTTTACAGGGCAGTATAATAAACAAAATAACAAAATATTTCTGACCAGTGGTGGTACACTTTACAAACAAGAAGGATGAATTTGAAGGCTAAATTGAGATTGACAAAAGAGTTTGCCAAAATGTCCTGTTGCCTTGTGTTGACTGATGACCTTGGAAGGCAAGAAGGGCTATATCTAATAAACTATAGCTCCTCTATTGAAAGGATTTTCACTATTTTAATAGTCAAGAATAGAAGCAAAAGTATAGAAAAGCTCATCACCGTGTGACTTACCGTTAAGAAGTTAGAAAGGGGGCTCAAAGCCTCCCCCTAAGCAGAATCAGCAGTGCAAAATGCCCAAGCAGAATGGGATTTAATCATGTGGCTGTACACGGCGTACATTTCAAGAACGGGGGTAACGGAAGTGCTTACGTATATGAGTCCCCATCTGTTCCCTCCCATTTTCCCTACCTAAATCTACAAATACATACAGAATGACGCACATATATGAAAGCACTTCTTCCTGCACTATAATTCATCACCCCGTTCACCCCTCTCGAGCGTGCTTTCTGTCATCTCGTTAACACATAAGTTACTAACCGCGATGAAAGGGTTATAAATTCATGAAAGGAGATAGACGTTTTTGGCTCAGTGTTTAGCGTCATTTTTGGATTTGAATACTTAACATGTCATAGCCTTACATATTTAATCTTCAGTCTCATAACGCAGTGAAATAATATAGTTTACATTATACTTCAAGCTGTAAGGTTTGAGACACAGATACACAGAAAGTATGAGAATAAACAGAAACGTTGTGTTACTGACATGTGATAAGTGGACATTCACCTTTCCGATGAGGTAACTCGCATACATAAAAACGCCTCCCGCAATACAAGCTTTTAATGGAAGTAATGCTAAGCTGAACGAATTATTAACTAGTCATATCTCAAGTATTATGAGTAGTTATCACCTCAAAGTAGAACTTAATACTGGCTCTAGTGCTTCAGGTTCTACTGATAAGTTAGCGCGTAATTTTATCTGACCATGTTAACTCAGTTCCCTGAAACGAGACTTCGATGGATGATACCATCAGCCATTTCCCAGCTGATAAATCAAAGCGAGAATCAAAATCATTGGCGGGCATTGCTAGCTGTGCTTGCTTAGTTGTAGCAAAGATCTAACGTTCGCGAGCTGTTCAGTTGTAACGTAAAGGAAGCATCTTGGGTAAATGCGTTTGTTTACTAATGCTAATCTTAGTCCACGTGTAATCTTTGTGCCTCTTTCTGATTTGGTTTATTGTTGTCGGATGGAGTAAGTTGGCCCGGATCAGAAATGAAGTAACGTTTAAACGATGACTTCAGTCGCTGGCAGGGAAGGTAGAACTTTCACTGGCAGGTCCTGCTAGAGTCTTACTACTCTTAAATAACTTTGTATCATTAGGAACTGTTTATGAGGGTAATAAAAGGGTCGACGAACATCATAGATCAACTACAAGTTCTTGAAATGGGAAAGTGAGGTTTGTGTAATAACTAAAACAGCACATTTTAACGAGTTGATTCGGAGACGTCTTGGCGCGACTCTACCATACCAACGTCATCGAACATTCCTGTATATGGCAACTTCGTTAACCTGGACCCTATTTTGTACTTATGAATTTCTTTCTATTGTCAAAGGGCAATAACAACATAGCGTTAATAATTTCTTACTGTTTAGAATTGAGAGACGGAAACAAATCTACATTCAAGAAAAGAGTAAACTTTATTGATGATTATATACATATTTTGTCATTGGTTTATGTACTTATAAATTTAACTGTTTTTCTATGTATAAAACCGTTAACATACTTGCTTACGTATGTATGGTTTGATTCATTTACACCTTTCACGATTTATTTATTTCTTAATTTCAAAGGAATGCAAATCTTCAAGTTCACAACAATTCAAATTGATAGTTATATATTCATTCGTTACTTGGCTGTTTAGTACGCTTTTTAAACACTTGTCTATACATTCGTTTCCTGACTTAATTCGTTGTTTGAAATTTTGTTCATAAATTTATTTTTTTGCATGCCTGAAAGGCCTCAATGTGTTTTACCGTGCTGTTTGGAAAGCAACTATTATTTAAGTTAAATATACGTCTACAAGTAGAATTTGAGCACCTTAAATACGTTCTAATGACCTTCGTGAAACACGATTGTATCGTATAAGCATTCCTTATCACTTCTGGCATTCTCGATCCTCACCTTATCCTACGGTATACAATTTGCATTATGTTCCTCACTCTTGAAGTCAAAACGACCGCCTATGAACAGTGTCTGGCATAAAAGTTTTATCGAAACGAATTTGTCATTGAATACAATATGTAGGATTTGGATTCCAAACCTGCTTTGCAGTGACATACCTTCGGGCTTGGGATAATATCCACAATATCTTGATGACCTCTCCTGATGGCAATATCTTTAGCTGTATCCCCAACCTGGGTGAATGAATACATACAGGAATATGTTGTCAATAATAATATAACACACTAACCAACCATAAAATTAGGCAACTTTAAATATATTACGAGAGCACTCGAAATGTACGGCAAAACATATCCATGATATCGACTTGTTTCAAACTTTAAACCGATTGCCGTTCGCCGATTGCACCCATTAACTACTAAGATTTTTCACAGTACATTCTACTTTGCGTATCACCAGCAGTAATGGTTAATCATCTTTCATCCACTTGCATACCTACCGTGCGACACCTTGCAGCCATATCTAACTTCGCTGTCCCACAAATTGATGATTTGAAAAAGTACTTGCTCTGTTTATTACCGAACTTTCTACTAAAAGGGAAATAATTAAATATGCAAATAGGGGGATTTATCTACTGTTGTCGTTGCATTGACATCATTTCTAAACAAATTGGAAAACGTCTCTGTCACGGTTTTTCTTATTATATGAAGTTTCAATGGTATGGCTCTAAGCAAGGGTGTTCGTCACTCAACTACCAGTGAAAAAAAATTGATATCTACGTTGAACCAAAATAAATACTTATTGGCTACACTCCTCAAATATGTACAATATGATCTACACCAAAATAAAATTATACAGTTTTGTGTTCGAGGCTTGGAATTATAGTTCGTGATATTTACAATCACAATTATTCCCTTTACAAAACGTGCCAAAAGATACTAGGAAGGGTATTTCGTAGAAAGAGCACACGCCGCGAGTATGTAGGGTCGTGTCTCGTTGGTGACTTAGTTTTAAATTTGTCTGATGTCTTACTCGTTAAGGTAAATAATAAAACTATTAAAAGCTGTTCGAACAGACTCGATCAAATGGGATCTTCGCACTGTCAATATCTTCTAGATATTCTTCATTACTATAACTAGTAAGTGGGAAAGGGAGATAGGAGATGAAGAGGTAAGGGGAAAAGGAGCTTTCGGAGGAATGAGGTTGACCAACCATCAATTAAGTATGTCCGTGTCGCATATGCCTTTTATTCTAAAAGATATTTATATCTATGTCATGTACAGGAGAGAAGATTTATATTTCTTTATCTCTACGCCATAATGTGTGGACCGGTACATTTCGTAATTCCGTACGATTGACCGCTCTTCCGTTCAAAGAAGGAAAGCCCCTGTTTCAATGTACCACTGTCCTTCCACAGAAAGAAACAGTGAATGACTAAAGACCTCTGCTTAATCTTATCTTACTAGGAAACTCATCAAAGATTGGAAAACCTTTGTCGAAATCAAATATAAGTTCGGCTACGTTTCACGTCAAAAAACTTTATTTGAACTACACTGTAAACTACTATCATGATGGGTTACTTACGTTACTCTCTCCGTTTACGGTCTTAGCGTACTACCTATTATGATGTTACAAGAGGCAAGGAAACACCAATGACCTGACAGCCGAAAGGTAAGCTAACTCTGATAGCAACTCACAAGAATTGGTAAGACCTAGTTTTTAGAATTTATAACCACGACTTGTGATCGGTCTTGTTTCGGCCCGGTCCGGTTTCGGCCCCTCCTCCTCTAACGTTTTTCTTACACGGCGCCCCTTTAGCAGCAGTTCTTTTTCCCGGTCGTGGCTGACTGTAGCTCTCTGGCCATGTCGCCACACATAGAAACTCGCCTTTTCAATCGTCTTCTGCAGATTGTTCAATAATTTTCCCACTTCTTGATTCAAGAAACTAATTCGCTGTCGGAACAGACTTCCAACATTTCTCTTGATGTAATCTCTCTCTCCTACTGCCAGATGGTAGTACTCCATACTCAAACCTTGTTCTCTGCGCTCTCCAATTACGTTTTCGTACCTTCCGTCATTTTTAGTGTCCAGCATTAACAATATTCTCTTCCGAAGGCACAGTCAGTTCCATCAACGCAACAAAGTGTGCATCTTCGGTCGTCTCGGATACTAATCTGAACCTACTGGAGGTGAAACCCGTCAGTTTTTCTTCTCTTTTTGTTGTCACTGTCCGCTGTAATATAGTAATACACAAATTTCTCCTTTAAAGGATCAGACAAGCACTTAGCGGTATTTTAAGAAATGAGATAGGCACCAGGAAAGGCCGCTAATCATCCAGGGCGCTTTTTGACATATGGAACTTAGTTAGGCGGCACATGAAAACTATTGCACGCAAAAGATATTCACAACTTTTAACTGCTGAAGAAAGCCACACCACTCGTTTTAATGCACTAAATTTGTACCCTGAAGTTTCATATCGCTGCTAAGCCATGATTGTTGACCATAAACAAGAGCCTGTGTCTCTCTGTGTGTGTTACAGTATATTACATTTGATAAAGCAACTGCCACTCAATACCGTTGCCCTTGTCCTCTATTCAATGTCAATTGCTCTCGTAGTTCAAGGTCCCTAATTGAAACATCTCTAATATTAATTTACTTTAATGTAGTCATAGACGAAAACTTGGGTGTAGATTTTGTGCCATTTCTCTTCTTCGAAGTTGGATAACGATTTGTTTAATGATTGCAAGCGTTTTTGCAATTTTCTTTGGTCTAATCGCCGTGGTCTATTGCTTCAGGAATCGGACTCACATGCGAGAGGTTGTGGGTTCGAATTCGGCCTAGCCCAATATAAAGACTATCGGTTGGGGAAGGCAACGGGAGACCACCTGTGTAAATGTGCTCTCTCCCCAGGACATTGCTCACTCTGGCTGGGCAATAAGCTACGCTCGAAATCGAGTATGCCACAAAAAAAAATCGCCGTAATAAGAAAAATCTGTTGCTAGCTTGCTAACTACCTAACTTCATGCTTCCACCAAACTGAGTTATAGAGGTAATTGGTGGATCTAAAGAAATCACAGAAAATATGAGTTCCGAAATCAAAGAGTGACTAGAAAAACGTGCGGAATCACAGGCAACTCAAGATATTAGTGAACTGAGCTTTTACTTGACTGCACGCTTCCTAGACCAGTGCATTTGAGATAAGTACATCCCTGACTAACATTCACCATGCGGATGTACCAAGTACTCATGCCCCTGTCAACAGGGCCCTTTGACGATATATTTGGCAACTTCACCACCTGCGGAACAGTCGACACACTCACCATCGCTTGGGAACGTCCCTTATATCAACAGCGGTACGTTCTTGATCTACACACCGTCAACCGATAAAGATTCAATGAAAAAGGACCCTCCAAGTTTAAAGCCCCTGAGTCTTAAAAACGTACATTGATCCATAGTAAAAGAGAGTGATAGGAAAAATAGTTCAGAATAAATATCAGTATCGCAAAACATCATAACACGGTTTGAATTATTAGTGCGCCGGTAGCACGGAAGAAAAATTTCCTTCGGTGGCCAAACCTTTCCTTACATTTACAACACTGGTGAACACGACGTCGGCTTACAAATTTGGGCCAAAAGCATGTTTTAAAAACAAAAACTTGTATAAAAGTTATGAGGAAGTTGTGTTACTATTAACTTTCTACGATGAAATTGTATGATAATCTAATATACGAAGAGAGATCGTATCAGAATAGCCTTATAGACTTGCATCCCCGTCGCTCAGAAAATCACTCAAGCAGAATCATATTTCAGATCTCTTAAAACTCATTATCTTGTTAATGATCAAGTCATCTTCGCAATTTGCTCACTTTCTGTTTGACGCCGCAGAGTTTTACAATCGTTTCACTAAATATTAAAAAATCTTGCTTTGTACTTCATGTCTTAATGGTCTCCTTTACTATTTCAATTAGTTTGCAATAAACTTCTTTTGATAATCTTATTTCGCGCAGCATAAGAAAAATTTACTTGATAAAAGGGCATGTACATAAACATATAAATGGATGAATGAGAAATTCTGACAAGAAACAACACAAGCTTAAGTATATGGGGTCATCAAATCCTGCTGTTGAATAAGGCAAGAATTGTACACACCTGCTCCTTTTATACATCTGATGTTATCGTCTCAATATTATACTGGTAGCACGCGTACCGGATACTAACATGCGTACCTAACGTCATGAAGTACGGGAAAGGTTTCGAAGGAAATTTGTGGTGGTTAGCTACCTGGGTACCTATGTGCTTGTACTAACATTACAGACTGTCGTTGAAAAACATGGAACGTCCTGCACCTCAATTTACTTCTTCTAATGACCAGAATGCTCCTCATATTTTCTTTATATCAACTGTACTATGCTAACCTCTCTTCGATACATAGTCTAATTACAAAAGCTACAACTACCAAAGAGTCATATGACACTAGTCAGGAATGGGATACGGAAAGTGAATGTTTGGCCTCGGTTTCAATCTAAATATGCCTTGTTTCTCTTGTAAGTACAAATCACACTAAATAAGCAGAAAATTTATATCGAAATTAAATCATTACACTAGATCACAACTCCATAATAAGGGAGTTTTGTTAAGAAAATATAGAAATTGATATACAATGTCCATCGGCTGCGATATCAAACAACTGCAAATTTAACTATTGCAATAGGTTGGTGTTCTTACAAAACCCTACCTTCGTGGACAAGCTACCTGTAAAGAAAGAGGTTACAATTCAATGGTTGCGAGGCCAGCTACTGTTTATACTTTGGAAATTGTATTGCTTTAATTGATGACATCATCGCTTAGTCATATTTAGTATACAAGAAACGTATACGTAGGATTTAATTAGGGAGAAATTTAGAATCGAACTGTAAGTGGAATGGAAGTCGAAATTTCGTGTAGAATAAAACAAAGGTCAGAGATGGCTCTTGATATCAATGAGATCCTTGTTTACTCATACATACAGCCCTTAAACGTAGAGTACAAGGGAACGCGATTAATTCTGGGGAACTTACGTTATCAGAATTTAAATACTATCAATTAGAAAATGCAATCCGGTACCGTAATAATTCCCGTTGTCATATTACCTGCTGTTTCCTGTGCCACTCTCTTACATTTGAGCGCCTCTGACTTCCCGCGGTAGCCAGAACTCTTCATGGTTTGTGTGTCTCACACAGTCTAACGACTTAAAGTAGCAGCGGGAAAAGCTGTGCTGAACCGATTTGTACCTGCACGCCACTCTGCTTGCATTTCCGACCAATTAGGTGTCTGCAATAACCTATTCAACACAGTTGTTTTCCTATGAACACAACAACGTACTTAGATTACCTGCACTACTAAATCTTAACCTGTATTCAAATGTCGAATAACTTTCAATTTCGTATTACCTTGCCTATATTTCTACCAACACTAATCTTTTTACCCTCAGTTTCACTTGTGACCTTAACATACCACTAAACTGTTTTTAATAATTTCTTGATATCATCCCATACTGTTAGCCCACACTGACTATGGAGTCGAATCAAGAGTTGGCTCGTTAATGTGATTTACCAGCGTGGTCCTCGAGTAAAAGTACTAAAACCTGTCATGTCACGTATTGGCAACAGAACGAAAAGTAGGATAAAAGTATCCTTCTTGTGTATATGGTGTCATACTCTTGACATAGGGATTTCACCTCAAAAACCCTAAAGCAGAATGACAAAACACAGCCCTGGATTGCAAAAACGGTATACCAAAACATTTCCTAGCCTGCATTGGAATACCTGACATACAATGCTGTACAAGATTTTTCCTTTTCTCCTTGATGGTACTCTGCTTACCACCTGCGTCCTGTCTGTTACATTTACTTCACTGTTTCGCCTTTTCAATTCAAATGTACAAAAAGTAGTTAGCCTCAACTGCTAGGTTTTCCATTTTCAATGTCTGGTTTTCATATTTTCCTATCACCACAAAATCATCCTACAATCTTGCATGATATTCATATATACTATATCAATTCATTGCCTTAATAAATGAACAGCACGTAGTTTTTAAAAAAACTTAATAATGCTCCTCACCATGTTCGGTGCTGATTCAAACGGATGTCCCTGTTCCAGGAGTAGCCTTGTCATTTTCTTGTTTCCGATCTCTGAGCTTAGGTGTATCGGTGTATTTCCTTCCTGTAATTGAGAAATTAAATATTTTCATTAAACAAAAGTAAAGAAATACCCTACAAAAGTAGTACAGGAGGCAAGCATTGACGGGAGAATTTACAATCAAGCTTTGGTAGGTAAGTGGAAGGACAGGCACCATGACATTTTCGGTACCAGATTGGTAAGGCAAGCTAAAAATTAAATCAATGGCTAAACAGGTGGTATGTAGACGTTATTGATTCTCCTGCGAGAGATCCAGTTTGGAAAATTCTCAGTCAAAAGGTTCAGGCCACCACCTCCCTTGATAGGCTACGCTATTCTCGATAGTCCATGTGTGACAAGTTTATGAGATAGATGTAACATCGATACATGTATCAATACGAAGGCGAAACAAAATGGTGGAATGGCATGAGCAAAAACAAAATTACACTAAACTGTGGCCTTACTTTAGCCAGATGACCAAAGAAGAGCCGTCTTATTATAAATTGCGTAATAACTTTATTACCTTTCTATAGCAGCATTTTACATTCTAGTACTGGCATACACATCTCTGTTATTGGTCCTCAATGGAGTTACGACGTTTTGAAAATTGGGATTCTCAAAAATTAGTGTGAAGGTACTAAATGCAGATCTACAACAGTCAATACAATCATCATTGTAACCTACCCTGCATAACAATTTACTGAACGTTGTCCCTTTCTATATCAGACAGCATCCAAAAATGGCAAAAATATGAAACTTACAGGTTCGGGGCCAAAGCTATCAACTGATGAACATAACTTAATCCGTAACTTCTGCAGACTTCGAATATTTTCATTACGTATGGCCCTTCATACAGTTTTGACGATGATCTTTTCACATGAAGATACTGCTAAATGATATTTCAACATGTTGCTGGGTATTTTCTTCCAATTTTTGGTTGTTTTCACGTTTCTTTGAAGTGCATTTCTCAGCACAATGTACAAGGGCCGACTCATACTCACTGCATTATTAATTACATTAGGTGATGCAATACGACTGGTGATTAGCTCATTATAGCATGCACAACAAAGTTGCAAATCGATAGAAACACAAGAGAACGGTGCTTGTCAAGTGAGTGAATTGAGTGACTGTTCTTGGCACATCAACTTGCATATGACCAAATTTGCAGTCTCATTACGAGAAGGGCAACTAATCTTACTCCACTGAGAGCGCTCTACAATTTTGACAGGGAATGGTACAAATTTTTTAAGCCCATTTTCACGGCAAGGAATCTGCAAGGTCATGTACAGTGATGCTCGGGCTATAATTAAACGGACTAACGTCTTCCATATTTGCATTGTTATTTATCATAAAATTCGACAATTCTTAAAATCTGAAAAACCTACTATGTGTTACAGCGATAATTGTAAAAATTTGTATTGGTTGTAACTCGGGACGAAAGGTAGCATAAACACGAAGTAAACTTTAAACATCCACCTCAAACAAAGCTGGTAATAATTGTGGAGGTTTCTTAAGGTATGTAGAAACTTTGCGGAATGCCAGAGAATAACCAGCTGTGAAAAAGCAATGGAAGACCTTCATATATATGGTACAAGCTTATTGCAACACCAAATTCACATCAGAAACAAGTAAAAGGTTTGTCCCTTATCTATAAAATGGATTTGATAACGTCAGGTTGGCACTATATGACACTTGCCGATGTGTATGTAGTGGAATATTGATCCGAGAGCAAGTTGAAAAGGGATTCGAACCTGTGATCCACTCACTCCCGGAGTGCGGTATATCAAGTGTGGTGTGGCAGATGGTAGATCGTACATGGTTAAATCGTATTGAGTAGAGAGGCTGGCCTCCAAAATTGGGCAGAGATGTACGTCGATGTCACCAGTGGAGTATTAGCTAATGTGGCGACTAGAGAAATGGTCTATGTTGCCAGCAAAGTTCACCAAGTTCAGTTGCTATAGCGCACGCCGCAAATGTAAGGGTCACAGGTTTGAACCCCGTTAGTGACCAAGTTGAATTTATCTGGTGTTTTTAGACCATACAGTGGATTGTGCCTATATACAAACCATACAATATCTAAGGGCGAAGTTTGACAATGGAATGCCAAAAAATTTCAAACTTCACCCTACCATATTCTTACTAGTCCTGTAAATGCCATTGCTTATTCATGACCCTTTTTCGAAGACGCCTCACAAAATGATCCACCTTAACAGCCAGTCATGGCCACAAAGATGCCAATCGCTCGAATTAGCTGGCAGTAGAGGGAGAGGTAGATCCAAAGAGCAGGGGCGGTTTCCCGACGTATGGGGACCTGGGCACTTTTCCAACGCGGGGCCCTATTAAAGAAAATTATTATTGTCAGTATCTCCTCACCCAACATAGTTCACATTTATCACAGTGCCTATAATAATCTTTATATGAAGTGCAATGAGTATACATTGAGAAATAGAAAGTTACTGACAAGGCTTTTTGAAAAAGGAGAAATCGACACAAAAAAGTTTCTGAAGTGAAAGCGCGGGGCCTTTCTTGAGCGTGGGGCCTTGGGCTACTGCCCTGTCCGCCATACCCTAAAACTGCCACTGCCAGGAAGACATGGCACGATATTATAATGGAACATCTTCACGGGTGTCATCTGACCATTGATCTGGCAGAGGACAGTGTTGATTGGAGACGTTGGCTCTCCCCTGGGACAAACTCAATTAGCAAAATAGTAGAAAAGCCGACTAATAATGCATGATGAAGGAAAACTCACAAAGTTCTGAGTGTTGATATCTGCACCAAAGCTCAGTAACTCCTCTACTAATTCGACGTGCTCGTTATGAATCGCAATGTGAAGAGCTGTGTCTCCATTCTAATTCATAGAAGGAACAGTAAAAGACAATTATTAGCGAGAATGAATAAATGATAAATATTAGATGAATGCATAGGTAAACATATGAATTAAACAACAAAAAATATGAAAATGATTTAATAAACATAATAAAAATCAAGAAAAACGTTAGCCAACGGTGACCGATGACCTTGTCCAACAGGAACGGTCATATCTAATAATGACCAATCGCTCCAATATCTAAACTTTTTCTAGAATGGAAGGTAATACCAAAGTGTGCTCAAGTGCACTATGCTTATCATTGCGAAGTTGATAGGTGGCTGAAACCTCACTCACCCTCAAGTAGAATTGCTTGTAAAAAAGGCCCGTGTAGAATAGAACTGGCTTCATTATGGGGTTTAAATCAACTAATGAATCTACTCAACCGATATTCTAGGTTCTGCAGTACATGAGATATGTTTAAAACGGGTTAAGTTACCTTTGTGATGCTTTCAAGGTTCGCACCATATTTCAGAAAGCCAAGCGCGCAGCGGACGTAATTATTTTGAGCAGCAATGTGAAGAGGTGTACTTCCAGCCTACAAATAAAGATATTGTTACTTGCAAGCAAAGATTTCGTACTAAAGAAACTTAACAAGTGAGCTAGACAACGTTTGAAAGACGTTAGTATGCAAATGGGAGTGCCAGTGATCGAGTGCGAAACCGAATTAACTAGTACGTGAGAGCATGTATCAGTGTGTTCATCGAATGAATCAGTAATGGAATGAGTAAGTTGTTTGATCATCGAATGCATTAGCGAGGGCCCAAATGAAGCGTGTGGCCAAACAAGTTCTTAAGTTCTGTGCTTAAATACACGAATCAAAGTATAGCATGCAACTAGATTTCAAGTGTACTAAGCAACGCCCCTTTAGAGGAATAGGGCTTTTTTCCCGAAAAATTAGTCAATAAACCACAAAAAATACAATTAGCAAAAAGATGCGACAAACGAAAAAATGTTTATGACTGCAGAACATAAAGTGATGTAGGGGTGTAAATGAAAACCATGCACGAAGAAACTATGAGGAGATTATTTTGGATTTTCAGAAACTGAAAACTGAAACTCCCTCTAAACAAAAGGCATCCTACAAAGTTTAAGAAATGACGTAAAAAATCACAAATTACAATATACATTCGTTCCTCCAACCACAAGCACTCAAGCCGCTATGGAGGTCTAAACTAGCTGTATAAGTAACGTCAAACTTACAAACCACTGTTCTCTGGAAGGTCCACTCCGGTGCCAATACTATCAACAACACCCATTATCTATGAGACATACCTACTTGGCATTGTTAACTAGTACTCCATTACCTGCGAGAAAAAACTTTCTTTGCAGCATTAACTGGTGCTCTATTACCTAAAATATATACCTTATTGGTAGCATTAACTGGTGCTCCAGTACCTACGACACACACCTTCTTGGCAGCTGGTGCTCTATTATCTACGATTCATACCTTATTGGCAGCATTAACTGGCGCTCTATTGTCACAAAGCAGTTTGATAAGCCTATGACAGCCATGATAAGCCACCGTGTGGAGCGGAGTGTTGCCATCCTAGCGGAAGGAAGCAAAATAATTGTGAAATATGAAATAGTTAAAGTAATAGTTCTGTTCGAGCGAGAGTTAAGTTACTGCAAATTAACAAAAATTAATTTCTCTTGGATTATCAGTCAGGCTATTTCTTCCTTATAGGTCCTATAATACTGATGCACCTTATAGCCTATAAAAATGCACAAATGCAATCATAGGGGCGTCAGACTTTCGTGCCCCAACATCAGTTGCATACTACATGATTGCACAAGTGGCATTATGGTTTACATGCAAAACAACTCTTCATCAACATGGTATGGATAAAAGGACGTCCTAAAGAATCATCCACAATCTTCAAGTTAAATTCCAATACAAACGCTTAAGTAAACCATCTGTGACGTAAAGGTACAATTGTAGAGTAAGCCCTGGTATTAACACAACTGATACGCCATGCGTATTAATCTACAATGGAATAACAGGCAAGAACAGAAAAATTTAGTAATGCTTTACGCGTTTCCGGGCAAAAAAAACCCTTAAAGTACCCAGATCCAGGTCAATTACTGATGTTTCAACAAACTAAAGTATTTCCGGAACTATCAAGACGTTCGAGTGCAATTCAAGGGTTTGTAGAATTTTCAGAAGGAATCCTAATTTATGTGACTATTTTGAAGAGCTCATTACGGGTGTTGTCCGCAGTTTCCATTCTATTTTCAGTGTACCATTCCTCAACGACCCCTCTCCCTACCAAGCAATTAATTATTTCATATCTTCACATTTTCTATAAATCTTCAATTAGCCTTGGCAGATAACTAGCACCAATTATCTGTTGGGCGGAGACTTTCTTATAATTAACAACACACTGGCTTCCGAGCAAGGAACTAGTACCGTTATTGCTAGAAATCAACCAGCTAGAAAATTCCGTCAAATGAAAACACTATAATACGTAGAGAATTTAAAGCATTATATTTCGATGCAGTATTCCTTGTAAACAAGGTTTATTAATAATCTGGACATTATCGTTTAATAACGTTTAGTAACGAACAAGGCTACTGATAGCACATTTAAATGGAATCGACATGATTAAAGTATTATTCACGAAGAGAATTTCAGGAAAATTCCATGGCTATGGCGGAGAAAAAGTGATGACGTCACAAATCAAAAGTTTTGGAAATAGGACTATTTGACTCCAGATACTTGAAGACAACCCTAGAATATGTTGTTTCTCAAAATACGAGACCTGTAATGTATATAATCTTTAAACTAGAGGCGTTCGAATTAAAAAAATCTCTGGTTAAAACTCTGTTAATTTTCCTTGGATCCTAACTTTAGGATCCAGCAGCAAATAACGGGGCTTCGAAACCTGATATCTCGATCTTTGGAAAAGGCAAAACTCTCAATTTTGGCCATTGACGTTCTCACTAATAGGGCTATATGAACATTGAGTCTTTTTCCCATAATTTAAACATTTTTAAAATCGTGACGTCACACTTTCCCTCCGCTTTCCATGGCTATTACATACAATACCGCGGAAGGACTAAATGTTAATATTGAACATGACAGAAAAATTGAATTGATTGTATATCTCCAATGCAACATTTATCCACCCCTCCAAATATCTATAGGAGACTCTTCGTGGACTTGCGCACTCGTCAGGATAAGGCCTTGAAAATGGGTATATTCCAGTATTTCCAGGAGTGCAAAATTAAATTCAAGGACCATTCCAGGACTTTCTCGAGGAGGAGTGGTTATCCTAATTGCAATTGACACGTGATTCTACTAATCAAGTGATTTTCCTTTCTTCTGAACACACAAAATGCTTGACACCCCTTGACTATTTTTTACCTATCAGATGTTTCATTTTACTATAGTGTCCTGTGATTAGTCTACACTGTAGGAATCATGTTATTGACTTTCTAAGACGATGGGTATTGTGACAGGGGAACTGTTATCGAAATCATAGTTCCTTTGATAGATACAAAAAAGGCTGATTTATGATTCGTTTTGCACGAATTGCTCGACCTAAAATTTCGGCCATCTATTAATGAAGCTGGCCTAACCCTAGTTGCATTCCAAAAATAATATTGAAAAAGATGATTTTCGAAACGTACACATAGTTTCTACATATTGGTAGGAGGAGGGGTGTACGTACAAAGAGTCACCAGAGATCGAAAGTCTGGTCATATATCAAGCGTCGAACACTATTCCAATCATTTACAATCAGATCTAGTAAAAGCTTCGTTCCATTTTGTTTACAGATACAGAGGCCAGCTTTGAACGCTTTTGCTACACAGCAATAAGGGATTTTTAAGTGAAACGTGGATGCTATACTTACCAAAATATTAGTTGCCTAATTAGCAGGTTAATAGATACACACATTAGTTGCTTAATGATTTGAGCAGCGATTAACTGAAAGCAAATATTTCATCCTTAGTTGATCTAGGGTTTTAAGATCAGCAAAATTTCATAATTTTTGAGTCACAATACGACAAGACATATAATAAAATCCATTTTATAGATTAGTGAATATATAAAAATAAATAATACGAATAACTACTTCCAGCGTCAAGGAAGCATTATCCTAATCACAGCATATGTAAATCATCACTTAAATCCATCTCCAGAAGATCGAGGGATCAGAGCACTACTGTAACTGCGGTCGTTTACTTAAATTCCTTGATTGCCACCGCCTATTTTAACCTCGAGTTAATTCTAGCCTGTTAGGGTTTTATGAATAATTATTATATTATTTGTAAATAAGGAAATGAAAGAAAGTCACATAGATCACATATATACTAATATATATGTATACATATACATATAGTAAACAGTAAAAATAGATTTAAGGATACCGTTGCGACAGTGCTCAATACATTTCTGTAGAGCTCAATAACACAAATCAAAGGACTTGCAAATTACATATATACATATATACAGATCAATATGCTTACAGATAGTTTCTGGATCTATCTCAGATAATAGACATAATCAATAAACAACTTAATCTTACAGATTTATTCTTATTTGTTATTCTCCCCACGTTTTGATATCAATCTGCACTATCAAAGTGCAGACCAAACTTTGAATACCCTACACACATCATGTCAATAGTTCTTTGATACCATAATGACTGTATCCATGTCCTTCTAGTATGGCTGACTAACGTATTTTTGGTACAGATTTAATAAAACTGTCGATAAGACTATCGCTCCACATGTTGCTTTCAAAAGGCATTAAAAGGATACGACTTCCACTACAGTGAAATAAATCTGTACATTTCTCCGTCGCTTATCTAAATAACTTTTTAAATCCGATTTCAATTCTCTTTTTAACGAGGTCGCTAATTATATTACCTCCCGTCTCCTGTTCCAAATACATCACATAACTTTCCATTCAAAAAACTGATAAAGCATCTAAATTACAAGTCAGTTAACGATACCCATATTTCATAAGTGACCTCGACGAAAGGCAACCAAAGCGAGATAGTGGTCATTTTGACATCATGTAAAACGATCGCAGGCGCTATTATTGTGAATACAGAAGCTTTTCCGGGCTTATATGTATCAGAGACGTACATCGCGTATAGTTACAGTTCATTCAATAACCCTTGTTTGTACATAATGTCAATATTTCTACACTTTATGGTACAATCAATTCACGGAACAAGTTGTTAACTTTGCAATAAGTAACCTCTGGAGATAGAGGTAAAATAAGATTTTCTACATATGAGAGAACAACAGTGACTGGCCGGACTGGGACGTCTTCATCCATTTCTTGTCTAATTCTAACAAAACAATGTTTGGCTTCTCCTGAGTTATTTAACTGCAAGGGAATTGAAACCTGCGGCTTCACAATGCTCTTGCATATCCAAATAAACAAGAACTGACCGTCTTAAATACGAAGTTGATATATTGCTTCAGCTGGATGGTATCACACGCCAAGTGAGGAATTTAGTCATTGTATGGTATAATACGGTAGGTTATAGCATGGTATGGCATGGTATGGTGTTGTGTGGTATGGTACGGTATGGTATGGCATGATATTGCATGCGGTATAATGTGGTATGGTATAGTATGGTATGGTATGGTATGGTATTATATGATATGATACGATACTTGTAATGGTGTGGTACAATAAGCATGGTATGCTATTGTATGATACGGTGTGACATACCGACCTCGGAACTCATGACGGCATTCGACGCTGTGGCCGACAGAGACAAGAGTAGTAGCAAAGAAATACCGACGAAGGTATTATTTCGAACATCGTCAAGTTTTTTTTGTCTTAAATCAAAAATTTGACTTTACATTGTTTCTACGACAATTGACAAGCCATGCGCCGAAGGTAGTGTTATAGTAGGGAGTCAGTCAAGGGAAATGAGAGACTTAAAACAAAGGATCCTGTCACCATTTTTATCTGATCCAATGTTTTTCATGCAAATATTATCCGGCCATTTTGCACTGGCTGCGTTGCTAAAGCTTTAACATATTCCGACGCTGTGAACTGTTTTGTCCTGAGAAAAATTGAAAAAGTTGCCGCCGAATGCCGCCTTAAGCTGCAGATGAGGTAACTTTGGCGCCAAATGTTTTTTCTTCGATTCAGAGGATGGATACGGTATGGAATAATTGCCTCTCGAGCAAGAATACAATTAGGGCAAGTGGTAATACATCAATACATCTATAGCATCTAGATAAAATTAGAAAGAAAAAACCTAAGCAAATGTAAGTTTTGCGAGTATGAAATAATTTACGTTTTACACTGAATAACTCATTATACGATACTCTATCCATCAGATGGCTGGGATAGCATTAAAAGGTTCAAATTTGACCTTTCTCGCATAATGGTCACATAACGCTTACTACCTGACAATGTCCATTAGACTGTTGCATGTGTAACTTTTACTACTTTAGCTTCTCCAATAGAGCCACTGCCCGGGGAAACATTTTAAAATAGATATTTTGCCATTGTGATATCCACCACCCGCGCAAAAAATATAATGAACTTCAACAACTAAGTATATATTATGGGAGTTTTAACTACCCAGGTACCAATCTATTCGAAGGAAATACTTCCGTTCACACAATTAATTTACTCCCACCAACACAGTGTTGACATAGCTGATGATAGAGGTGACAATTGCTTACATAGGAACTTTACTATTCACATACCTTCCCAAATTATATTTATTAGGATGATAGTGTATAGAGGGTGATGACGACTGATGACGACAACGACGACAACGACGATGGTGGTGGTGGTGGTGATGATGATGATGATGATGATGTACGATGATGATGATGATGATGATGATGTACGATGATGATGATGATGATGATGATGAATGATTGATGATGATGATTATAGCAAAAGACCTCGAATATCGTATGGGTTGTTTATAGTAGAAGTTGCAACCATATCCTCCCCTATATTTACAAATCTTTTGGACAGTGCAAGTACTGTAATTAGGTGCTTATAGAGTTACTTGCAAGGTGACCTTCCACTTTTCCTCCATGTTTTATTCATCTTCATGATTCTAAATCGATATAATCGGATGAATTAAGATAAATATTTATCCATCTTCCGCTTGGAGAATCAACTACGTGCCTCCGTACTGTAACATTGCATGCAAAACTTCACTCCATAATTTTCTTCCGTTCAAGACACAAACTCCTCATTTCATTCACTTACCTCATCTACGACATCTGCATTAGCACCAGATGATATCAAATACGATACAACTTCTTCATGCCCATTTGCACAAGCCTGGTGAAGTGGAGTTGAGCCAAACTATTGAGAAAAAAAGAAAAAAATACGATTAAGACTGAGCTGCCTCTCTGTTGTGAAATCATGACCTCGAATAAACATACAATTAGTACATAGGGAAGTACACATAACACATGATATGGTTAAGTCGTAAAATAACGACGGTGTCCTACAACAATTTAAACGCCAAATTTTAGGTGAGAGTACAAGTATCATTAATATTTAATGTGCCACTAGTCTTTCATATATGCTTTTCTCTAATGCTTTCCTTGTCATTTTGCAGCATTACAGTAATGAGAGCATCTCTCTCTGACCTTGTGTTGTGGATGCGTTCGAGGGGGGCTCCGGGGCCCGAGGGGTTTCTCTCAAATAAATGTAATTCATAATTTATTGAGATCAAGACTCACCACTTCGAACGTTGCGTCCCTCATGTTCACTAAGATCAATGGACCACCCGCGCACATTTGGAACTCTGATTCCGCTGTGAGAGAATGGTTGCGCGGACATTGTTCTGCCATAAACACGCAGGTCAAGGCTATGAAGAGTGAACTACCTCTGATCAGACATCAGTTCAGAAAATATTTGTTTAATCGAATCTATAAGTGTAGGTTTGAATGCTCATTAGATATTTGTACTGGATTTCGTAAGGCTTGCGTTGTTATCAACATTAGAGACATTCTCTTCCCTCTAAACTAGAGACAGTAGCAATAATCAGTTCTCTTTAATGTTTCACGTAAATTTATCTTTAGAGGTTTATTAATTACATCATACCATTTTGTTAAGCTTGATCTGCAGTTAAGAAGCGATGAAATTCTGAATATGCGTACAAACCTGTTCCACATTTCGCCTATTTTGCTAGCTTGCCCGCCCTCTAAATGTAGGAAAACACCCCTACTCTGTCTTAGATCATTATCACCTTACCAACCAATTTGAGGTATATTGCAAAATTCAAATATTTCATACGTCGAATTAGCAAATACCGTTTGCGCCAACTACTCACGTCAAAAACAAGTCATAACCCCTTACTAACTTCTCGCTTCCATTTAACGTATGCCCATTGTTGTACAAAAGAACTGAGAAACAAAATTTTGAGCATAAAATATACACACCAAAATATGAAATCAGGCGTATGGGATGAAACATGTATAAAACATCAACACGTGGCTTTTAAAAATGGCACCATTTTAAAATTATAACACTAAACCTCTTTATCCATAACATCTTAATACGAGCATCGGTATAATCGGAGCACCGTTCTTAAACTCAAAAACTTAAACTCAAAAACAACAAAACCATTTTCTTCTTAATTTCGTTTTCTCAAGAACGACACGCCAGTAAAAAAAATTATTTTTCCGAAATTTAGTTTTTCTTTCGGTGTGTTGTTCTTTCTTGCTTGTCGGAGTTTTATCGCCTTATCTGAAATACTTCTTTTCGTACATCAAGGCATCCTACTTTTCAACGACATAATAGCACTCAAAATGCAGGCCGTATAAGAACTAAAAGGTCATCGAAATTCCGATTACTTTCCAAATGTGCTACTCCAACACGGACTTACACACTAAACACAAAAATTACTCTTAAGAACACAAAATAGTGATGTTTACCTTATCTTTGGCTTCCACTGGAATGCTTTTCTCTAGCAGAATAGAGATGATATTTTTATGTCCTTTACCAGCTGCATAGTGCAGACAGCTTCGACCATCCTTTGAAAAAAACAAAACAAATTAGTTTATGTACTTGTGTATATGCATATCGATAACAATTTACTGGCAAGCAGTCGGTAAATAAGGAGCCAGGCATGAAGCTCCCCCACTTCTCTTGTGGTTTAGATTGCGTTCCTCTTCGTCCTTCTTTGAAGCTTCGCTGTTCATGAACGGAAGAATAGGAGGCCATAAAATAAGACTAAAGTCACTGTTTTGGCATCCCACATTTTCAAGAATTGCATTAACAATGCATTCTTCCACCCGAAATGAGCCTCACTGCTGAGCATCAAGGAAGCAGCGTAAAATTTCTTTCCTGATGTTTCATGCAGTAGGTCTTTCAAGCGCCATAACTGAAAAGATGACTGTTGAGAACTTTAGGATGGAATCCAAAATACCAAGTAGTCGTCCACGGAATGCAACCAATATGAAGAATACCCGTCAGATAGAAAAGTAGCACGTTTCCAGGCAAATAAGGGTAAAGTGACCGTAATTTGTACAATAAATCTAGGTGATAGTGTATAGTTTTCGGTAACTCTTCTGTTAAAAGGTGAAAGCTAACCCCATATTTCCGTTGGGAATGGGAATACTTTTCCAATACTTTATGAAAAAAATTGTCAGGCTAATACATAAATATTATGATAAAGTGAGCCTTCATGGATGAAATCAAACTTTCATTCTAGTGACGGAGTCTGGGATTCAATTGGCGTAACGAAGAGACCGCTTTTTACGAACTCAATGACTCTGAAAATTCATGAATCACCACGGATTTTACGGATGTGGCAATTCCAAACTTTTGGTCATGTGCGAAAACTATGTCATAATTACCTCATGAACCAACTGAATAACTGAAAATAAAGACAGATTTTAAAAGATCTTGCTACTTAAAATCGCACAAGTGTTAACGTTGGGGAAAGTCTCTTCTTAGTATTCCATGCCTTACTAGCAACTGTAGCCCATAAAAAGCTAAGCTAGAGGGGGAGCTCACATCCTGCACATTACTGTACCACAATATTTATGTACATATCGTCTGTCCTCTGTGGCCATGATCCAAATATAAACGGCGTTGTTGAGTAGTTGAACATTTACGTACACGTTGTCTTCCCAAACAGTGATTGTGTCTGGTTTGAAGACAACAGTTACATCCTACGTACACAGTCCCCTAAGTCAATCTCCATATTCTTACTACTGCAGACAAGGCACCATATCACGGGACCTACCATGCAGTATAGAATGAAATGAATCTTTGAAGGGGCATATTGCCAAATAATGCCATAAGTCAGCTCTTATGCTTCCAAGTCGATAAGAGTCCGGTCATCCTAGGATTTGAAATCTACGCAGTTTTAGCGGGTACCTCGCAATTGAACTTTTTACTGCAAAAAACCTACTGCGCATGAGGTTGGTCCAGCCGAAAGACGGCACTAGCAACTATCGTTTTTGTTCCTTTGTACACAAGACTAGTTCAACTTAAAGACGTTCCAGCCATTTTAGAACAGGAGAAGTTGCAGTGCTTACTATGGGCCTGGAACATGGAAACCATTTTTGTTGGCCATCAACAAAACAAAGATGAGGCAAAAAGGCCGAGCGAGCCTGTCTATGACTTAGAACCTATCAGTTCAGACTTCGAACTTCCAAGCCCTGACCCCACCATACAGTAAATTGTGAGCATCGATGATTCTACATGCAGTAATAATACTCTACGCAGTAGCATAACGCCTGTTCACACCATAAACATCAACAAAGACGGTTGACAATAGCCTAGCATACTGTATAATCAATATGCAAGTCCCAACCTCACGCTATTTCCCCTACCAAGCGGTCCTCGGTACAATTCTCAGCAAATACAGTTCACACTAACTTCGTCAAAATCTACATTTTGTTTCTGTCAAAGAAGAATTTTGACAAGAATACACATTTATTTCGATTTGATGTAATGTCATCGACAGACCTATTCTGTGGTGTATAATTACTCAATAGTATTTGTTTTGAGAACGGGTACCAAATTATAATTAACTATAAAGCTATACTATAAAGCACTATAAGCTCAAGTTTACCACATGTTGAGCAAGCCATCGCTGTCCCGCTGTACTCTCAAGGTAGCTTGATTCATAAATTTAACACTTTACGCCACAAGGTGATTGTTTAGAAATCTTCTGAAAATGTCAACATGAACTACATCGTAGCATCTAATACTTGCATATAGGCCAACGTTCTTTCCAGTTTGTGCCTGACATGCTATTCAAAACATGAAAATCCAGTATCTCAAATCCGTGTAATGCTCCTTTCTTATCTCCTTCCGTTATCACAAGACAAAGTCGTATTGACAAGCGATTCTAATTTAATTTGCTTACAGATACATCATTAACTAGATAACAACTAACTGCCTTAAACTTTCCTTTATCGCCTAATCCATAGCAATCCAGAGTTTCCAATAGTATTTTCATCTAGCCTACAGCCTTACTATTTTTGTGATGCAAAGAAATCAAAACATGCTTTCAAAGAGAAAGAAAAATTCTGATAGTCATAACATGTCTATTCTTACATCAAATATTTAAATTTCTTCTAAGGGCTGAACTTTCTATCTGGATGAACATTGTTGATGATAAGAATTTAGTGTCATAACTTGTGGTAGGCCTACACTCTTTCCTGTTACCGTTCAGAAAGATTTCCTCGATAGTCAATTCTTCAAACGAAAGAAAGTTGTAAAATTCGTTTATGACAGGAGAAACGATGAGTTTCAAATATTGTTTACGATCTGTGAACCTAGCCACTGGTATTCATGAGCTTAGACATAACCCCTAATGCCCCACTCCATGACTATTGATGAATGTATGCATGGTTTCTAATCAACGCATACCTGATATTTTTAAGAGCAAGAGGTCGATTCTCGCAATACCAGTACATTATAATATGTGAACCTGGTAATCCATATTAAGTAAACTTTTAAATATCATAATTCGGTAATGCCTTATGCTAGAGTGATCACCCCAGACCCCTTCAGAGTTTAAGTACCATAAGGTTGCATGAATATCATTCACCTCTATGCCAGTGAGTGGGTGAGCCAGTGGATGAGTGAGTTGCTGAGTGAGTCGTTGAGTGAGTCGCTGAGTGAGTGCGTGAGTGAGCAACCGAGTGAGACGGAAAGAGGAACGCAGAGAGGGGTGGAGAGAAAAGGGTGGAGATAGGGATGGAGAGAAAAGGGTAGAGGTAGGGATGGAGAGAAAAGGGTAGAGGTAGGGATGGAGAGAAAAGGGTAGAGGTAGGTGTGATATTCCTGGAGAACGCTCTTACTAGTGCAGGTAAGTCCAGTAACAAACGAAGGTTGCCGAGATTTAAAACATCTCAATATCGTTATTGGTATTATATTCTGACTGATCTATCTCTGAAAATTACAATTATATATATATACATTTGACTTACTATATTTAGAATATTACATAGTTAATATTTAGCTTAATCAACATTTTCATTGCCGATGCAATGACATCTGGAATCTTCCAGAATGCTGACTCACTATACAACAGTAGGGATGGAGAGAAGAGGGTAGAGGTAGAGATGGAGAGAAAAGGGTAGAGGTAGGGATGGAGAGAAAAGAGTAGAGGTAGGGATGAAGAGAAAAGAGTAGAGGTAGGTACGGAGGGAATACAGTGGAGAGAGGTACGGAGAGAAAGGGTGGAGACAGCTAGGGGTGGAGTATTGTTAATATTACTCCTTTTGCTCCTGTGGTACCAACAACAGACCGCAAATGACGAATAAAACATCCTATTACTATATAATGGAAACCCTGTTCCATAAGAATTTTGAAAAGAAGAGCTGGCATGATGTAACTATTATAATAGATAAATACTGGCACAGTTACCCAAGTGTGAGGGCCTGACATTGACTTTAGCCATTTTATGACAAATAAATAATAATTTAAGTAGGCCTACCTGGTCCTGCACTCTAATACTAGCTCCTTGCTGTAACAGGAGACGGACATCAAGTTCTTTTCCTCTTCCACAGGCAAGGAGAAGCTCTTTGTGAATTTTGATATCTGCAGGATCATGACATTGGGCCATTAAGCTGTAAATTTGATGTGAGCTACTACATCTTTCGTTTTTGAGTACGTTCTACCAATCCTGTACAAGTACAAGAGATAAAAGTAAATAAACTAAATCTATAATCTATAGACTGTAGCAATATTTACAATACAAACTAAAGCCAAAAAATATACTCGACAATGTCTTGTAAATGTTCATGCATTTGAAAAGGGTGAATTTCCTGTTAATGGTCAAGTTAGATAGCACTGAGAGGTTTGTCTTAAAAACTGTGTAGAGCTCCATGTTGGGAACTGTTTGAGAATTGGGGACTTATGTGGCAACTAGACAAGTAGAATATGTTACTATTGAGGTTCACATTGCACAGTTGAAAGTGCACATGCAGTAAATGGGAGGCAATTTGTTTTAATTCCGGCAGTGACATATTCTCTATTTCTTGAATGTCGTTAAAAAAGCAATTTTTGTAACACCTGCAGCAGTAACGATGAACATTCTGATGCATTTGCAATGCTTAGGATTGACAGGTTGTTCATCATCAAGAAAATTTTGATGTCTTTCAAGATGTTGATGTTTCAGCTCTGATCTTCATAGAGCCTCAAATCTGTAGGGGACAAGCCACTCAGGGGAGAACTCCAATTTTCAGCTTCCCCTTTCATTATGAAATAAAGACAGCTATTTTCCTCTACATCTTTGTGCTTATGATTACTGAGCCTTGCAACACGCAGTGTTCAATGGCCAATGACAGAGATATCCATCAAGATGTCCTGTCTGTATGAGAGAATGAAATACATCTCATTTTTTGCATCACTGAAAGATGAAATCCATGTTCAAGGGCAATGGGGTCTTTCCGTAAATGGTATGATTATTATTTTCATCAGCTGCCTTCAGTAAAATGCACAAGGGGTCACCTTCTCAAGTTCATTGTATGATCAGCTTAAGAGCCCATTCATTTCTCCAACTTACCATTTATCCCACTTTGCAAGGAAAAATTGTACAATAAGCTGCATATGAAGGCCCTGCAGTTGCCTCTACCCCTACAAAAGAGGTTCTTAAAATTTTCATAGACAGCTTCCACTTCTTGGTCTGTATGGCTTGATACAGTGAGGTAGACCTGGATTATGCTAACTTGATCCCTTCTAATCCTAAAATGGCTCTTCTGTCAGAGACAGCAATGAAGCTGTAGCTGCAACAGCAATGGTAAGATTAATGAAAAAGGCAACCCCTCTATGACAGGTCTTATCTATCTTGAAATATAGGTAGTGTCCGCTTTTATTACAGGTTGGGTTGAGAATCTGATCTCACCAGGAGAGTGGTGCATGGTTGTATTGATAGTGCATACTTTCCATTATTCAATATTTTCATTATCATTATCAATGATCATCTGAAGCCCATGAATATCCTAATAAAGCAGGGTCTGGAGCTTCTTAACCTTTTCTGATGTATCATCCACTTTTCTCCTACCTAACCCCTCCCATCTTTCTCAAACCAAGAGAGTGTAAATTTGCATAAGAAGGAGGAGGGAAAACATTTGGTCTGGTTTGGGGTGGATTCCCATTATTTCTGACATCTCACTATTGGGATTGTGGGTAGGCATCCTAATCACAAATTCTGGTACCAAATGTTTCTAGAGAATTCCACCTTGTTTATCATCTTCATCGTGAGTGACAAGAAAAGTATTGACATGTTTTTAGGGCTGGTTTCACTTTGCATCATCTATAAAGTATAGACCTAAAGAAGTCAGTTATAGACAAAATGTTGTCTGAAACATAGTTTCCTTTTTGACACCTTACTCTTTGTTGCTTGTCAGTGTATTAATCACCTTATATAAGAAATTGTGTCATTTTCTCTAAACTTTGTTATTGGTTTTAGTTTGTTGTTTTTCAAATTTAGGAGTAAGTATCTTGCTTACACTATTTCACTTGGAACCACTTGAATGTTTATACTGTATTTTCCATGTTATATAATAATAGAGTGATATAATTTTAATTGATTTTTGGAAGGCATAGGCTTACCTTTGTTTTTGACTTTGTCAAATGTCACTGAGGTCTTGGACAGTACTGCATGCTAAAGATATCCTACCATGAAGTACTTGTGAAACTACTAAAAAATTACTAATTAGGAGAAAAGTGTTTATGGTTTCAAGGTCCCATTCAATGTGGTCGTTATCTGGTGGATTTTAATGCTCTTGCTGCTCTTCTGCCAAAGAACAAGGCATGTCTTCTTAAACTAGCCCCGATAAGGCACATGGAATCAAATGAATTTTATGCTGTTTTTAAATACACCTGATTCAAATCCATTTATCTCTACCCACAACAATGGCAAGCTCCAAGACTTCAAACTATCTGAAACTGATCTTTACCACAAACAGCAATTTTGATGTCTGATTTGGACATATTACAAATCAACTTGGCTGTCGTGGTCTAGTGGAGAATTTTTTTTGCCTTCAGTTCAAGAGGGTCAGGGTTCAAATCCCGTAAGGGCCATTGATGACATCAGGAAGGGCATCCAGTCTTAAACTGCTGTATGATTCAACAAGTCCCACATACATGGGCACTGCCCTAGCCCCTGCAAAGGGGAGTGTATGGTGTTAAAAACTGCATCATCATCAACTTATGTAGGGGCATATCCCCAATCTCCCAGTGGTCATAACAAAACTTCTTCCCAATGTCTTTCAGCATCTCTTCATCAAAGGTCATTTCTTTTGCATCAACTACCTCATTGGCATCAACAAGCAGATACCATTGGGCAATCCTAGTAAAGGTACTTTAAATGTTCAATCTGGATGACTTGCCTCCCAATATCAGACTGGAAACAAATTGGAGACTAAATACATTGTAACTAAATCTCTGATATCATATTGGATTCATCCATCACTTAGTCATTCACTTTCCAAGAGAACTGGAGTTTTTAGTTACCCTCCTTTAACATCTTGACCCCTTTTCCATGACAGTCCTATTACCTGTGTGTGAAAGTCTTAAAAGTTGTTCTTAAATGTTAAGAAATAAAAATGACATACAGTTAAATTATATATTAATAGGTGATCAACAGATATCTTATCACTCCCATATCATACCTGGACTTACCAACAGGTACCTCAATGTAGTGTTAGAACGTGAGTCTATTTCTCAGTCAAATGGCAAATTTACCCTGTCATTATCAAGGACTAAGACAAAAATACCTAGCGCAATTCCTAACCCATTGCTAACACCGGATTGAAGATTAAGGGTTGTGAATAAATCTTGGTAGACAACAGTAGAACTTTGGTAAAAGGTAAATTCTATACCATTTTTAGGATAAAAAAATAAAATGTGGCACATGGTCAACTACAATGATATTCAATGCTGCACCAACATATCTATTCATAGCATGAAAACAAAGGAGTAATTCGTTTTTTCTGGCAAGTAATAGTGATACTTAGATACTGAAATTAATCATCACAAGTATCAGTTTGTGTCCCTCTCTTCCAAGACAAAAATCAAAGCAAAAAAGGTAACCAAATATGAAATTGGTCATGTCTACTTTAAAAATGTGCAGTGTTTCTACTCATGTTTACAAGCGATACTATGCAAATAGCATCATGATGTGCATGTTGATTGATTCTAAGAAGCAGCTTGAGTTCACTCTCTAAGAGTAAAGGAGCAAAAGAAATCCAGCAAAGAAAATGTCACAGGCCAACTATCCCTGTATGCAGGTCGCATTGCAGATGCCATATCACCTGCTGCACTCACTTAAAGAAGCAATTCTCAGTCACTGTTGGCCTCCAAGTCAATGAAAAAAGACAATACATAACCAAACCCTAGTATTAGTACTCTCAGTGGACTACAGCTGAAGCAAGTCCACCACTTCACATATCTCTTAAGTGACATAGTCCCCACTAAGCATGATATAAGGACCCTCATCACAAATGTCTGGAGTGCAATCACCCAGTTGAATGTCATCTGGAAGTCAAATTTCCGAGATTCCTTTAAAAAACTTCTTCATATCTAGGCACGAAGCAATACTGGTCTCTACTATGGGTGCTAATAATATAATGTAGCATATACCCCTGTATGTTATGTGTAGCATTGAAAAAACCCTGGAAAGAACATACTACTAAGACTGTGCATTATGGCAAAATCCTAGCCTTCTGAAAACACTGGTGAAGCTGCTCCTTGTTGATACTAGCATACAAACATATTTGGCCAATTGTGGGCTGGGCTGCTACTAATATCATAATAGTATTGAGGGTAGCATTTTGCACTTGTGAAAGTACAGACATGGTTTGTTCTTATTGTTACTTCAAAAATTGAACCATTTCTTGTCTAATATCCTGCTAAGAGTTTTGCTCTTATTTGTTGTTTATGGTATGCTTTGTCCTAAATGTTTTCTTTGTCAGAATACTGTCAATGCTCTTCTACCCCTCATCCCCCACCCACCCCCTGTATTCACTTTAATGTCTAATACCTAAGGTTGTTAATTGCTTCCATAAGAAGTCATGTAGGCCACAATGCTTAAACTTGTTTCTTACCCCTACGGCAGCATTGAGTACCACATCAACAGTTAAATTCTGTGTTTTCCTTGTCATACTCTCTGTTTATATGAATATACAATAATCTTCAATGTCGTGGAAGGGTATGCCCAAGTCACTTTCATAAACAATAATATACATCTAATATACTCTATGCACTCTCTATCAACTGCCAACATTAAAACAAATCTCAATGCAGCCAACGTGCTCAAAAGCAGAACTGTTCATTTTTTCAACTATGATCTAGCCATGCTTACAGCTGCCCCAGAATAAAAGCCTTTGTTTCGGGTAACCACTGGCAAACACGAACAATGATAGACAGCGTGGTTTACATTAGCAGCCCTGGGCTACGTCTTTTGTACTTTTACAAATAAGCCAAGATATCAACACGATATCCCAATTGGGTTTTGTATCTTATGCGTAAATCATCAAATTAGTTCTTTTGTCTGGAAACATTTCCATTACAGATGTCCAAAAGATGTCAGATATCCATGTCGCTACATTTTTACTTTTATTTGATAACGGCATGACAATGCGCTGTGTAGGACAGTTCGGAGTAACGTCAGGGTATGGGCATTGGGCGATGGTTGTTGCAATCAAGGTTTAAGTGTCCTTAGAAGATGAAGGTTTTTTATTTCAGTACTACACATTATTTCATTACTACACATTATACAGTATGACTATCCCAACGGAAGCCTAAAGTTAGGGATTATTATTTTGTTATTGCTGCCACAAAAGGACTGTGCGATAACATAATCCCAAGTGGAGAAGGAAGGGGTTTATAAACGAAGTCGATCGACTTCATAGATTTATTTATTCATACTTCTTGGACGAAAACCCCATTCAATTTAAGTTGATCCAATACAAATGTTTCATCCTTCTTTCAAACCAATCCAAACACAATCTCTAATGTGGCGTAACATTGACATCTCCGTTGAAAGCGTAACTTTCAAAACAAGGGGGCTCTAGACCGGACCCTAAACCTCGATAGACAGCGCCTGAACTTGCAATATGCGACACACATTATCTTACATAATATGATCTCCGCAACTCTAAAATGGTCATTGTTACTAATTTTTTAAAAAAAAATCAAATTGTAGAAGGCAACGATATTTCCTCAGGTTTACAAGGTAACAAATATATCTTGGCCTAGCCTCGCTTAAATCTGGTCGTTTCTAGTTTACACCAGACAAACAAACAAAGGCAAATCAAGAAACTGGAAACATTAGTCTTAGACCAATGCTGAAGTTAATCTGTGACGATCCGTTGTAATCAGACGCTTCAAGTCGGTGGAGAGGTCAAATATGTACGGAAATCGACATATAAAGGTTAATTTTCAAAATAAGCGAATGTGAAGAAAGAAGCGAGCCACAGATATCTCAGTGGTTGCAAACGTACACGAGGTACTCTAAAGGGTTACAGCTGCTTTTAAACCCCACACGGCGTGAAAAAGCAATCGACAAACTGTACAACGAGGTGATTAATATCGTTGTATACAAAGGCAGGGAATGACTTAATTTCTCCAAGGGCAGATCCTCCCAGAAATCAATAAAAATGGAAATCACAGGCTGAACAGGTAGTTAATGCAAAGGAGACCTCAATGTTACGAAGTATTTGAAACTCCAGTGTCGTAAACAAATACTTATAAGTAACAAACTATGAAACAAGCATGTGTACAACAATCAAATGGCTAATAAGTGCATCTTACGAAGTGGATTGAGGAAATCGCACAGGAAATTGGGGCAGTTAAAAGTTGTAACACAATAACTTTCCTCCCTTAATATATCAACACAAAGCAAGATTGTCATCAAAATTTGATACCTTTACTGTTCGTAGAAGTCCTCTGCAAGTGGTTTAGTCGTTACAGAGCTCACTATCAACGTTGTTAAGTGCAAAGCCACGGTAGTATTTGTCTTCACGGCTATTTGATTTTCCTAACAATTAAGTTGTATTTACACGAAACCACAGCAGCGAAGATTTGGATACTAACGATTCGATCAGAATTGTCCATGGCGCGAGTAAAACGCGGACCAAACTGGGGGATGCATCTTCCATCTCCGAGGTAAAGTGATCAATGACATCATATTATCATATAAAACCATTTAGTTGTGGAATCTATATGCATAAGGCAGTGAAGCTGGGGTCAGGACCAACGATAGCTAAAAGTCAGCAAACATAGAGAAAAGCTTTGGCAAACAACCGAGAATTTGAGTAGTAAGTCCTTTTGTCTCTGGCAAAAATGAAACTTGACTCCTTCTATTGATACATTTACTAACTGGTGCAAAACAAAGCGTAGTTGAAAAGACTTCACTGTCCTAAGTACCACGGATTTTGTCAACAGAACCCCTTGTTCAGGAGTCGGTAACTTACGTAGCCCAATCACAAATGTGGAAGATCATACTTCTCAGCAATTTCATCGATTTAAACAAGTTTCAATCCCGTGAATAGCTCTCGGCTGACAGAAGAATGTTACTTCTAGGTAAGGGCTCTGTACCCTCCTCTCTTTCCCCCACACCCTCACCAGCCACTTTGACCAGCACATAAAATCGGTGTAAAAATAGTCTTGTAATAGCCTGAACCTGCAACAGCGAAGAGTAAAACGCAGACCACATCTTGAGGCGAAAATTCACTCATTTCTTTGCATTAAACGATCGTTGATCACACTATTGTTACCATCGCACTGCTATTTTTCTGAATTTTTATAGAGTAATTTGTATACGGGCGAGTTGTTTATCCTTCTTAAGTACACACACAATTTGAACACAAAGATAAGAGAGAAAAGAAAATCTCGGTTCTGTATAGACTTTCCGGCTCCTTGACTCACTGAGAGATAAGCCATCTCAAAGCATACAAAAGAGCACTCACAAAAGCCTAGAAAAGACGCGGGTGCCCCTTTAAACTTCAAAGAGTGTGTGCATTGTTTGAGTAAAGTTGTCTCATGACACCAAAACCTTTTTGCTGGGTCCACGAAATTACGTGGCTATAAGCTGTAGGCTTCGAAAGCAGGTGGAACGATTATGCCAGGCAATACAGTTCCTTGTTACAGCAACGACCCTATTTTGGATTGTAACAACTGTAATGTAACTCCTTCACACCTATTATCAACACCACGGAAATAAGGCAAGGGAATTTGGAAAGGATTTAAGTCTGATAGATGGAGATGGTGCAACGACGATTAAAAAGAACTCTCCCAGTACAGGATACCCCCATGAGTAATCAGTATAGTTTGTAACAAGGAGGTAGTCCAGAGAGCGCGTGAATAGGACTCTTCCGTAGTAGAATATTGTCATAGCTAAGTACTATATACTATTGGGGGGTAGTTCGTAATTATCCCATGGCCTGGGTCAACGAGGGGGCCGTAATATTTCAGGGTTCAAAATAAACTACCGCCCCCTATCTGACCCTGATGTGTTTAGCACGGCCTCTGGGGAGGCATCAGTCTTTCATCCTCGGGACCTAGGTTGCACTCGACGGCCCTCTGACTTCAAGCAGTAGAAGTTTAAGATCAGCTCATCCGAAGCCGCCCAGATATAATCAGTCATCGAACTCTGTTTATAAGTTTGAAAATGAAGCTTTCTACCCAGTAAACATTTTTGTTGTTGTTTCAAGTATCTGACCTCCTCGTGGTGGGGGGTTAATCCGGCTAGAGTAATCTCCTGTCAAGCCACATAGCAGAGAATAATGCCTACATCCTCAGCTCTTGCTTTTCAAGAGAGTAAAAGCTATACTTGACAACCATACTATTTTGGTGGTTAGACGTTAAGGAGAGCAACATGAAAGTAATTGTCATAACATTACGGTTCAAAACATTTCTAACATATATTGCGGACATCCTTGTTTAACCCTTACAACGCCACACTTGAAGCAAGTAAAATTAATCCTAGCGGTACGTTTATGGGCAGTCGAGAAGTAAGAGATAAGCATACGAATACCAAAAATGCAACATTTGTAACTACTCCAGCATAGCATCGAGATCGACTCATGCGACACGGAATGGCTTGATGAAGAGAAAATTGTAAACTTTGAGATTATTTCAAAAAATAAGCTTTATTTTTTGTCGAATATTGGCCGTCGATTTGCAGCGAGAGATAAGGCATACGGCTTTGCAAGCATGCTCCTAGGCACCCAGGGCTACATGCCCCCTTTTATGTCAATGGTTTCCACATATGAATCCCATTGATATATCTCTTTATATCAAGATAATGACGGACTGTGTGACTCCCTCCCCAATCAACACACAATTTGAGAATCCTTGCTAGAATCCTAAAAGTAAACTCGGTGGCAATCATCACACTCCTTCAGAAATTTGCCCAGTGTTTCCCCCGAAAAAATGTCAAAGCTCTGGGCTACACAAAATGGCAGAAGATGTATCTTAAGACAATATATCGTATATTCGTTTGGTATTTGAAAAGTGTTAAGTTCTATGCAGTATCACTTCACAGTATATTGGCTTGAAAAGATTCATCCCTACCACGACAGACTTTTGATTGATTTTCCTTCAAGTACTAACTAGTCAACTGCAAAGATAGGTCTGCACATCTTGATACATAGCGTTGGGATCAGTGACATAGAGGCCTTTATGTCGCTGGTGGCGACAACACATTGGGATTGGCAACACCAGAGTGACATTGTGCCGCCCGTTTCTGACGAAGCGTGAAAGCCGCACGTTCTATCCACATATTAAATAGCAGGGGAAAGATTAACTGGCTTTCAACGAGAAGATTTGAATGCTTGGAGCGTGGACGCAAACATTTAGAGCGACGATGGTATGTTTACTAATACAATAAATGTAAGATATGCAGTCCGTTTTCTACATATGCTTTATTAAAGATATCATGATATGGACAATGCGTCATTAGGTTGCTTACTGCCTTTAAATCCGGATGGTTCAACCATTTTGAACTCGATGGCCGCAGAAACTGCCTTAATGATGTGACAGAACACCAAAGTTTACTTATCGGTATAGACATTTTTATTACCAAGTTAACCTATATAAGGAGCATAGTCATACATGAATATTAGGAATTTTTGTAAAGAACTATACATACGGTATATCTCAATGGGCAACTTAAGGCCGAGTGTATTTTGACAATCTTGATATGCCAATGGTAATGTAAGTGTTGCAAAGGGAAGGAGAGAACTTTGATGTAAATACTTTGTCAGAACTTGACACCGAAACAGTTTCTTCTCTTAGATTTTTATTTTCTTCATGGTAGAAAAGGTTGCCTCGCAAATGTAAATGCCACCGACCATAGAAAACAAATCTCAAGGCAAGTCTTGTCAGAGTTGAAAACTGAGTCTCTGAGAAGCCGCTCCAAAATGATGCACCTGAAAAATGTTGCTTACTTTGAAGGAATGTATTGCTTTGCAGATTGCTAAGCTTCACTTGATATACTTCTAATTGATTTTCGCTGATCACTGTCATTGGGGCTATGAAAAATACAGTATTAGAATATTGTTTACTGCGATATCTTGGCTTTAACTTGTTACAAATTACCAAAAAAGTCAATATTTTCAATGAAAATATTTTAAAGTAATAGGTAACAATCCCCACTTACAACTGAAAGTGTTACAAAATAGTATCTCATACGCAGTATTTAGGCCGAAAACCTACCATACTGCAGTCTGAGATTTTAGACTCAAATTTTTAAAAGCTTGGTCACTAAATACTGATTTTTTTTCAAAAAAACATTTTTTGTCGCTAATAGATAAATAATAATGGTAAAATGTTCCATGGATGCATTTATTATTTTGGTACCCAAAACGTCTTCGAGCAACACGACCAGATTTACGAGCAACTTCGCTAACTAAAACTGGTAGATTCGCGCGAGCTTCAGCCGTTGATTCTTTTGTGAAACATCACTGTAATGAACGTATTCAAAATTATCCAAGGACGCCCCCTTCAAAGTTTGGCCTGGACTTCCCACCTTCGGTGTTGCCAAGGACATTTGATATAAGCTTTGGTGCTCCTTAGCCACAGACTGTACATCGGAAATGAAAAACAGCTGAGATACGCATCAAGTTTTCGTGCGTTTTGCAGATCGGGGACTGTTTCACTTAAGTCAACTGTATCTGACGTACGAACTGGCAAGAGTTTAATAAGCAAAATTTTCAAAGGATGCATAGCCTAGTCGCAGTTTTTGTTAACACGTTCGTTTTGGTAGTGTGCTACTTGAATGACGAAGTTCTCAACAAAGTACTCTTCAATAGTCGTGCGCTGTAAATTGCGTACAAAGTTGTTTGTGCTAAGAGCTGAGTTCTCCTGGAATAAGTAAAGCAGTTAGAAATCGTAAAGCAAAACCTTAAACAAGGAGTATAAACGAAGAGTATCCTTTCATTAACTGCAATACGTTATGTGAAAAGTAATTTTCATCTTTGAATAATTATGTAAACTTAATTCGTTACCAAATCTTAGGATGTTATGTCTTTAGATAAATCTCTTTAACTACAGCAAAGATTACAAGCTTATTGCTCTAGGCATGTTTCCAAGGCTATTTGAGCCGACAACCGACACTAGCGGCGCGTTTCTCTATGTATTCCTGCACTTCATAAAGTGGTCAGATTACTTCAGGTCTTAGAATACTGAAGTTTGATATTGCTTTCTTCCAGATGAATAAGAAGGGAATGGAATAAGAGCAGTAGTTGATAGTACAAAATTTAGGTCCAAGAGTACTCGTTTGCTTATTGTATAACGAGGAGGTGCTGGAAATGGCCATGACATCAGCATCCCATCAGTCTTGAAGCAGAGTCAGCAACTTTTGTCATTTTTTGCGTGGGGAATCACATTTTGCGCAATACAGCAATTTTAGAAGGATAATTCAGTAATTCATAAAAATGCTGATCTGTTTGATTAGTGGAGGGTTCAAGTGCTACTTGGAGATGTAAATAGCCATTGTGTAGTTCTGAGATGAGGTGATTTTCTTATCTACACGCGTTGTAGTCTCAATTCGTGTGTTCGAGTCGGTCATCGTAGCAGCCTATTTCATAAATGAGATCCCTTACACTTTTTTTAGAAATCCAAAACTACAAGGTGTGGAGAGAATTCATTAAGTTAGAAGGCTGTAATTCGCCAGCCAAATCGTGGTCTGAAGTGACTAGGAAGTCCTGGGGCCTGGTGATCAATGTTCTCCAATTGGCTTGGTCTAAATATCGGCATCATCTGTTTCCATTGATTTCACGTCTTTTCAAATGCAGTCCACCTATCCGAGCCTGCTTCTTTCTCTCTTTCTTCTTTTGATGGCTCCTTCTTGATGCCTTCTTCCATTACTGTTATGCAAATATTCTCTTCCTTTCTTCTTGAAGTGATGCTGCTGATACTGACGCTGATAATGTTCTAAACATAATTCGGGAAAAGAAGAATACGTCAGCATACTTCGAACACGGTAAAGGTATTATAGGAATGTGTAAGTATCAAAAGTTGTATAAGTGAAAGGGAAAATGCACACTCGTTTTTATTTATTAGAAGAGGAGACACTTCATACTAGAAACAAATGAAACCTATGCTTCTGTTAGAGAGTGGTCATTATTTGTAGGCATAGAGCTACGACTTTATCCGTTTTTTCAAGATTATGTACTTCGTGCAGCAATAAATAGAAAAGGTGCCTATCCATACGGGAAATATTACTTCAAAAATAGTATTTACGTATTTTCAAGAATCGGCGCACTTCATACCGGCATATAGAGAAACCTACTGATGATATTAATGATGTTTAATCAATTTAGGTTTAGTGTAACTTTAATAGATTTCCTGCGTCACCTAGAGTCACTGCGAGTGCGCAATTGATGATCATCGGCTAAGACAGCGAGACTAACAATGCCCCAATTATGCTTCCGAATACTCTACGTATTAACAAGACTAATCCTAAGTAAAACGATTTTCTGATTAAGATTTGAATAATCCTATTTTTAGTCAAGACTAATCCTGAAAATGTGTATTTTTACCGACTAACATTTACTTCATGCGGTTGTGAAGTTTGGCGACTTTTGAAAAGGGTGTACACTTATTCGATGAAAGGACTGAATCTAGCAACTTAATACAACGACTACAATAAGCAACTCCAAAAACAGAGAAAACATGTTTTTGTAGACATGTTACAAATGACTTTGTTTAGGAGTGTAGCGAGATTTATAATTGTTATTAAGAATGCCAAATCCTGGTGATTTATTGACCTGAAAGTAAAACATGCGTACGGTAACAAGACGCCCAGATTTCTCTTTCAAAGGGATTAGAAACATGATATATTGCAAAAGGCAATCTGTCCTATTGATACTAATACGCAAAGAGGGAATTTGTTGCCAGGCGACATCTAGGAGACATAAGGGACTGGGATCTAGCGATTACCTGAGTTGCCAAGATGGGTCAAAATGCTGCCCCGTTTAAGTTCAAGACAATTCTCGGAAGAAGCACTCATTGCATCATGTTTCGGTGTAGTTTAAACAAGGTTCACTCTCTATGCCTACAGATTGGCTATTCATAAAAAGTTTAGATGGATGCACTCGCATTTATTCCCTCTTCTGCAACGTCTTGGAACAGCTCACAATAGTAATTGGTTATTTTATAGACCTTGAAACTTCATTCTAAGCATGGCTTTCTAAGTGGGTTCCATCCTTCGATCTCGCAGATGATGATGCCAGGACATATCAGCAATGTACCATCTACTGCCTATGTGAAAAGTAACTTTATCACTTTTATATGTATTTCATAGCATCATTTGTTCTAGAGACATATACAACATAAACTAATATGCATGTACGTCTCCGTGTATTATGATGACAACAATGGTGTCATGCCTTTTATACGAGGGAATTAAACTAGCAGAATGACATATTACCCCAGCATCCCTTTGTAGAGAATGTTTATTCTATGAACTAGGCCGTCGTAAGAAACATGTACGCTTGTATTAGTGCGAACTCTTTGTATCGTTGAAGCTGTACCTGGTTTGACAGCAAATCGAATAATGCCAAAATCATTTAAGGACGTCTGTGGAGCAATTTGGTATAAATGATGACTTTCGTGATCTGTAACGTACAGAATCTCTGGGGGAGGTAGCTACAGGGTTGTCTTTCCATAGATATTTTACAGAGAAAGCTACATGCTCTTTGCTTTGGATAGAACATTAAGTAATGCAAAAAACCCATAGCATTCCCACTTGTGAGCTTGCTAGCTAGATCGGGAGAAATGCAGACAAAGACAAAAAAATAGAAAATTGAAATCATGAACTACAGTTATTTCCTTCATGGGATACGTAACAGTGGTGGGTCTGCATCACTACAAGACGATAAGGTTGCCAAACTCTGGGATAGTAAATTCCAACTCTGGAACCATAATGAGAGATTAGTTATGTTCTACTTCTGAAAATACGCTTTAATAAATGAAAGAACTTTGGCTGTAATTCCAAAACAGCAGAGCCAGAAGTATCATCTCAAAAGTAATGTTCAGGACGAAAGAGGCACGCAGAGAGGGAGCATTAAATCGTAACATCCTTTGCTGAATTATAAAGAGATAAATTGTTCTGTTTGAAGAGAAAATGTGATAAGATGTTTGATAGATGAATGTAATAATTTCAAGCACTGGAAACGTTTCAAAACTGCAGTCAATTTTTCACAATTTTCTTTGGTAAGACCGAAAGATCCCCTTTCTCCATAAGGCGTTCGAGTTTGGATTCTCCTCCCTCTTTCAGAACACCCTGTATGCTATTGTAATAGATGTGGTAAAATAAGTTAACGGCCATGATTTGCAATCAACAAGATGCTTATCACAGAATACCATCTCAACTAATAATTTATTTAACACTGGGCAGCTTTTTTGAGTAACCTCTTAACTATTAACTCATTCACCAAAAATACGTATTACATAGTATTTATCTTCCATAAATACAATACTACGTGTTTCATTCTACTTCTTATCAAGGTTTTTATGTACTTGTAGAGGGACCTTCAATACTTATGTTCCTCCTATGGTGTCTCCATAATGCATCTTGACAATATGTGGAGCAGTGGGGACGTTATTACTGTATATCGCGACGTAACACCCAAAACAGTGAGAGAAATCGATACTTGAAAAACCAGACGTAACACTGATTCACTGGTTCCCAAATATTACCTCTTCATCAAAGACCATAGACAAGCTAAGATCTAAATTGCAGATCAAGAATTGATGTCAGATATGAGGCATCGGGTTCATAATCTAATGATGATTGTACCTAAGTTGGAGCCCCACTCAAGTCCTAGACTCATAATTCACGAGCCGCATGCTTCAGTTCAGCTGCTTCACTTGCCAGATCTTATGTTCTAAAGAAGACCACTTTACTCCTCTTTCTGGCCATGTGGCAAACTGCCTATGGAGCGTAAGACCATCGTTGACTAATTTTGCAAATTAAATTCACAAAAGTGGACTAAAAATGAAAACAATTATTATTTCCTGTGCACCGATACCGTTCAGTGGACGATTCAAGTGCTATCAAGAAACGATTTGAATCTGTTGATCGTGAGTTCACTTGTGAGGTCCCATTGTGACATCACAGAAAGTTGGTATCCAACTTGCAACTAGAAGGGGCTTGACAGGGAGGCGTTTGAAGTGGTCAAATTAATCGATATTAAGTTGCCCCACACTTAAACGCAACATCGCTGCAGAACATTCCGAGGCAAATTTATAACTGCTTTACAAGAAATTCAGTCGTGGCAAAGCATTGTCCACTTGTTTTGTATGAGCTTTCAAACTACTATAATGGCTAAAGAAAACTCTTATTATATAAAGTACCATCCCTTGACTCCTTCCTAACGAGCAGCTGTAAACAGAATGTGGTCGTGACATATACACCGTGTACATTACAAAAATACTTATGATTCGACCTATTCTTAAAATAAAGTGAATGTGTTTGACAAAATGT
>JAAAKL020000362.1:0-44312 GCA_010016065.2 Carybdea cf. marsupialis auct. non (Linnaeus, 1758)
ATTTGAGAGAGAGAGACTACAGTATGTTTTATGGTTGACTAAATACCGCTGCATGATAGTATAGTAGTTAATAAGTAAGTATTTTCTTATTCTGGTGCACATCTTCGTCGTCACGTCTGATTTTGCGACTTTGGCATCTTTGAGAAAGAGAGACTACAGTATGTTTTGCGGTACACCTTAGAGCGCTGCATGATAGTATAGTAGTTAATAAGTATATATTTTCTTCTGGTGCACATCTTCGTCGTCACGTCTGATTTTGCGACTTTTGCATCTTTGAGAGAGAGAGAGACTACAGTATGTTTTGCGGTACACCTTAGAGCGTGCATGATAGTATAGTAGTTAATAAGTGGATATTTTCTTATTCTGTCTCAAGTTCTTTCACTAACATCTTCTTTTTCGACTCTTGCATGTTTGAGAGAGAGAGAGAGACTACGGTATTTTTTACGGTCGTCTTTGTAGCGGTGCATGATTGTACATCAGTTTATAAGTATTTATTATCTCTGTCGTGCACAGTTTCTGCTCGTTACTTATGTTTGTGCTTTGGCGACACTTTGATACTTAAGAGAGAGAGATTACAGTATGTCTTAGGGTAGGCTTGATAGCACTGCATGATAGCATAGTAGTTAATAAGTATATATTTTCTTATTCTGTCCCTCATTCTTCCATTAACGTTTGATTTTGTGACTCTTGGATCTTTTAGAGAGAGAGACTTCTGTATGTTTTAGGATAAACGTTATAGTGCTGCGTGATAGCATGGTAGTTAATAATGTATTTTTCTGATTCTACTACACGTTCTTCACTAATGTCTGCTTTTTCGACTCTTGCATGTTTGAGAGAGAGTGACTACAGTATGTTTTACGGTAGTTTTTGTAGCGGTGCATGATTGTACATCAGTTAATATGTATTTATTTTCTCTGTCGTGCGCTATGTCGGCTAGTTACTTGTGCGTATGTTTTTGGGACTCTTTCATGTTTTAAGAGAGAGAAACTTCGGTGTGTTTTAGGGTTGAATTTTTCTAGCAGCGCAAGATACTATAACTACTATAGTTTTAAGTATTTGTTTTCTGTTTCGTGTGCAGTGTCTGCTAGTTACTTATGCTTATGTATTTGGAACACTGGCATATTTGAGAGAGGGTTGCTACGGCATGTTTTAGGGTAGACTCAATAACGGCACATGATAGGGTATTATGTTAATAAATATTTGTTTTCTCTGTCTTGCGCAATGTCTGATAGTAACGTTAGTATATGTTTTTAGGACTCATGCGTATTGCGAGAGAGTGATTACGGTGTGTTTTGGGATAGACTTAATAGTGGAGCATGGTAGCTAAGGAGTTAATAAATATGTCGCTTTTTTATGATGTCTGATAGGAAGTTGATGCTTATTCTTTTGCGACTCTTATTTATTTAAGAAAGTGTGTCCTCGTTATATTTTGGGGTAGACGTAATAGCCACGCACGACAGGATAGTAGTTAATTAGTATTTATTATCTCTATCGTCCGCTATGTCTGCTAGTTACTTTTGCTTATGCTTTTGTGACTCTTCTATATTTGCGAGAGAGAAACTACGGTATGTTTTAGGGTAGACTTAACAGGGGCATATGATAGCATTGTAGCTAATAAGTATTACAACTGGCAAGAGATGGGTGGATGACTATAGATATAGTGAATAGTTAAGGGTCTGTATGTTTTTTAGGCAAGTGATCTGCTTCCGTTTCCAAATTTTTTGTCAGATGAAGATTGTGTTCTTTTGGTTGCTGTCAGAGGATGATTATCTGGTAAGCAGTACGATTTGGGTAGGTAAATTGGAAGTTCAGTGGATGTTGTCATTAAGTTTCAGCACTATGCAACGTAGAAAGGCATAAGACCTCTATGTTTGTAGATCTTACCAAGTTTGCATTTATTTATTTCTGTTTTTGTTAGCTCACTACTTCAATAAACTTTCAATTCTGAGCAAGCGCTGCAAGTCATTTTTTCTATTTAAAATTATAAATTTTAAAAGTATTGACTCTCACTCACTCATTGAACTGTGGCACGATTTAAAAAGGGAATGATTTCAAGCATCACCCAATTAAAATATATTTTACAAGCATCTGATCCTACCCAACTAAAGTCACCAGCTGATGCATTTCGCTGTAAAAGTAAATCTATTTGATTTGGTGTCATTTAATTTAAAACAAACATCTGCTTTGTCAAATCGGGATGATAGTTTCGAATCTAAAAGCAAAAAATATCAAACTGGTATGTTACAGTTCCTTTCATTGCATTTCAGAATACCATGTTAACCTATAATTTCTCAGTGCAAACTCTCCTTTGCCCCTCCTCTACCCATATGTGTTACGACTAATGAATTTCCTGTGTGTTTCATAATATCAATATGCAATCGAAGACAGACCCTACAGTTTCTGCAGTCAGAATAAATCGTGATAAGTTTCATCATAAGCAAGTTCCATTCCTGATGCAAGAAAAAATATCTGTTTTTAATTTTGCTCATGATAACGTTATATTTACCCTCCATAATGTGTCGAACACAAACAACATAAAATTTCTACTGACAAGAACACCAAGCATTAATTAAGCTTGAGTTATTTTACAGGTTTAATAATAGCTATCTCTTCTCAGTTCTATGTTTGTTATCTTATTAAAATTTATTTTAGAGCTTGTTTAAAGTCTTGTTAATAAACGGTATCCCAGTAAGGAATTGATGAATGGGATTTATAAACGTATCAAATGCTGGTCGTGTTGTGACATTGATTCCCAGTCCCAAACCGACGGTCTTTTGAAGCTAATTTATTAATGAAAGGTCCTGCCTATTTCCATACGTAAGTGATAAATGGTTACAGAGTTGTTACAGTTGATAAAATAGTTGTTATTTGTTAGTTGTTACAACTCCCAACTAAGTCCTTGAACTCTCAAAGCAACCCAGCTTGTTTAACAGATCAATACCCTATATACCCCCCCCCCCCATTGTACTTAGGTGCCCAAGTAAAATTACTGCGCCTCTACAAACAAAATTTGATTACCATGCTATCATTTGTAGTAGCATTCAAGATCAACTTCTTTATAGTTTTTAATTAAATATTGCCAACCCCCTCCCTCCTGCAATTTATAGATTTAAAGCAACTATTTAAAGCAGATTCTAAAGATAAACGTTATGGGCCCCCCTTATGATGAGACGTGAACTTTAGATGCGTTTTCACTTGGTAAACCAAGTGTCCGGCGTGTTTATTGCTTACTTTCACCAAGATTCAGTAGACACTACATAGTTTTTGTCTACGCTGGAAGATGTTGCACAGTATGAGCTCATAGATCAGAATTAGATTTAGTAGAATTTTTAGGTTTTCCCTTCGAGTCCCCGTGCACATACAATTTGATAGTCATATATATGATGTTGGTTCGTGATTTACGTTTATAACCAATTCCCTTTTCAGCATTTCACTAATTGCTTTTCACATGTACAGTTGAACCATAGTTATACAAACACCGGACTGTACAAATTACCCGTTTATTCGAATAAATTATGCCACTCCCTTTCAACTCGCTTAAGAAACTCTCAACAGATACTATAATCAAATATCGAATGTTTCCGTTTGTTCAAGGTTTATTTTTAAGTCCCATCAACCACACCCACTCCCCTTTGTTTAAATTAAGTAGTTTAATGCCAGTATTTTTGACCATTTTCCTAGAATTACACGGTCTTGATAGCACAATACTTCAACCAACTAAAAGATAGTCTCGCATTGATTTTCGATTTACAAGGAATATGAGTAACCTTACAGTGACCTTAGTTAATCAATTTACCTGTCACAGTAGTTTAACAAGTCTGCATATTTTCAGTTTCATAGAACAAACTGAAGATGGCATTCGAAGATTTCAACTTATTCTCGACACTTTGTGCTCGACTTCATCTTTAACCCTTTGATAACAGTTACAGCATGCCTGCCCTTAAGTTCAATTGAAAGAATGCAATAATTTAGGCTTTCGACATCAAATGTCTTCGATTTGATTCCATCTTCGTAGTAAACTGTAGTCGAACTTCCCATTGTTAGGGCTTTCAAAATCTAGAAGAAGAAGTATCGATCCCTGCATTTTGGGTATTTTTAGTTGATTTCGATCGGTGACTATGCAAGTTAACATTATTAAACCCTAAAAGAGAACCCAATACTGTTCTGCTAGTAGAAAGCAAGCAATAACTCAATGCTATTTCAACATAGGCAGATAAAAACTTGTAAATATAACTGGTAGCAAATGTCTTACCTTTAAAGTCCATGTCCTCGAGTATGAGAGTCTTTCCTTTCATAGTGATACAGGGAGGATGAATAATGCTAGCTTGTAGATCATATCTCTCTTAAACCCTTCCAAATGCCTTATTTTCTTCATTCTTTTGCCTGCTTAATGGTACATCTTATCCTTTTCTATTCAGGTGCTCACAAATGTTATGTCAAACCTCGAGTCACTAGTTTGATATGGAATATACTTTGTCATCATCTACACTACGCTACATATCATAACCCTTTAAACTCCTTACTCCACCTTCATCAGCCTCAGCCCTTGAGCAAAACGTGGCCTTTCCTCTTAAACTTCCAAGAAAGTGTGGAAACCTTTTTCTGATTCGTAGGAAATGAGGCCACCAACCTTGGAGCCAAATTCTTAGAAATGTGAGGCAACCAGATGATCATACGTAATCTTAATATCTGATCTTAAAATTTCTGATCCTGACCTCAAACACGAAAGATTACCATACACTACTTTATCAAATTAGGTTATGAATCCCAAATATAAGTAACGTTACCATGGTCAGACATTTTCTATTCTGTATATACACTCCCACAACCACCCCATCCCCACCCCCCAAATAGTTTTAGATATTGTAAGAATTGTTCCAGGTTCTTAAGAGAGTATGACATTAAATAATAAACTCCATCCCTACTAGCTGCCAACACCCCTGCTACCTGCCACAAACCCCTATGCCTAGTAAATCGTAACGTAAAACTCTTCCTTTGCAGGTCTGAAATAAGGGGGGGGGGGGGGGGGGTTTGTGGGTTCTAACAGATCCAGCATTACCATTAAGCCTTTTTTTTGGAATTCCAAGAGAGAGAGAGTATGCTTCCTTTCATCTACTCTATTCAACATGGACGCGAACGCCGAACTACCATGACATGACATAATTAAGTCACAGTCTCCAACCTATTTCGTGTGGCAGTCAATTCCGAATATCAACTTTTCTTATGCAGGTCACCAGAATATTCTTATGGTTCTTCTTTAATGGTATTGCATAAAGGTGTCTACCAATAACTGTCATTCCCTCATTATCCACAGCCATTCTCCCTACCCTATCAACGCTTAGCTAAAATAAATTTAGACTAAATATTTTTTTCAACGTTCCGAGGGAGCGACTGTCGTTTCCTATTAACTAAAACGTTAAAAGAATAGAGTACTCCGAGCCCCCAACTCTTAATAAACTTAAGCACTACTAAAAGCCACATAACCGCCGCCCATTCCTTCTCAAATTCCCTTCCATACTCTTCCTCTGTAGATACCAAGAAGGTTTTCATAGTTTACTTTGATGATAATGGACAAGGTTGCACACAAATAACCGTCATACTCTGATTGCTTGGAGACTTTCTCTCTAGCCTATATAGGTTTTGCTAACAAAAAACATAACGTGATATCTTCTTTGCAGTTCCAAGGGAGCGAACGTCATTTCCTTAAACTCAAAGCCCAGACCCCACCCTACCTACGTAAAACCTCCAGCCCTACCTGCGTAAAACCTCCAGCCCTACTACTGGACCTACATATGCCAAGTTTCCCTAACTAATAAAGTTGAACTTTCAAATATAGGTTCCATGGAGACTTTTATTGTTTTCCTGTTTTGGTATTGGATAAGATGGCACACCAATAACTGTTATTCCCCTTTCATTTGGAGCCTTCCTCTCTACCCTATATACGTTTTGCTGACAAAATACATAATGCGGTATTTTCTTTGCAGTTCCAACGGAGCGAGTGTCGTTTCCTTGCACCTACTCATTTAGAAGGGTTATGTACTCCGAGTTCGCATCACGTCAGCCCTACTTAATAGCAGATACCTAGTATCTATTACTTATAAAGTTGACTTTTGCATTAAAGGTTCCATGGATACTGTCATTTTTTTTCTTTTTTGATATTGCATAAGGTTGCACATCAATAACTGTTATTCCTTTATCATTTGTAGCCTTTCTCTCTACCTTATATACGTTTTGCTAACATAATACATAATGTGATATTTTCTTTGCAGCTTCAAGGGAACGAGTGTCGTTTCCTTGCACCTACACATTTAGAAAGGTTATGTGTTCCGAGTCCGCATCACGTCAGCCCTACAAAATTGCAGATCCCAAGTCTCCCTTACTTATAAAGTTGACTTTTGCATTAAAGGCTCTATGGATACTGTCATTTTTTTCCTTTTTTGATATTGGATAAGGTTGCACACCAATAACTGTTATTCCCTCATCTGTCGGTGCCTTTCTCTCTACCCTATATACGTTTTGCTGACATAATACATAACGTAATGTTTTCTTTGCAGTTCCAAGGGAACGAGTGTCGCTTCCTTGCGCCTCCTCATTTAGAAGGGTTTTGTACTCCGAGTTTGCATCACGTCAGCCCTACTAAATTACAGATCCCAAGTCTTCCTTACTTATAAAGTTGACCTTTCCTTTGTAGGTACCATGGACACACTTATTATTTTTCTGTTTTGATATTGCATAAGGTTGCACACCAATAACTGTTATTCCTTTTTCATTTGTAGCCTTTCTCTCTACCTTATATACGTTTTGCTAACATAATATATAACGTGATATTTTCTTGCAGCTTTAAGGGAACGGGTGTCGTTTCCTTGCGCCTCCTCATTAAGAAGGGTTATATACTCCGAGTTTGCATCACGTCAGCCCTACTAAATAGCAGATGCCTAGTATCTATTACTCATAAAAGTTGACCTTTCCTTTGTAGGTACCATGGAGACACTAATTGTTTTTCTTTTTTGGCATTGGATAAGGTTGCACACCAATAACTGTTATTCCCTTATCATTTGGAGCCTTCCTCTCTACCTTATATACGTTTTGCTAACATAATACATAATGTGATATTTTCTTTGCAGCTTCAAGGGAACGAGTGTCGTTTCCTTGCACCTACACATTTAGAAAGGTTATGTACTCCGAGTTCGAATTACGTCAGCCCTACTAAATAGCAGATGCCTAGTATCTATTACTCATAAAAGTTGACCTTTCCTTTGTAGGTACCATGAATACTGTTATTGTTTTCCTTTTTTGATATTAAACAAGGTTGCACACCAATAACTGTTATTCCCTCATCTGTCAGTGCCTTTCTCTCTACCCTATATACGTTTTGCTAACATAATACATAATGTGATATTTTCTTTGCAGCCCCAAGGGAACGAGTGTCGTTTCCTTGCACCTACACATTTAGAAGGGTTATGTACGTCGAGTTCGCATCACGTCAATCCTAGCATCCATTACCGATAAAGTCTCTACCCTATATAATTTTTGCTAACATAATACAAAAAGGTGATATTTTCGTTGCAGTTCCAAGGGAGCGAGTGTCACTTTTTGTACCTACAAAGTGCTGTGTACTTCGAGTTCCCATCACGTCAAACCTCCAGCCCTACTAAATTTCAGATTTACAAGTATCCATTACTTATGAAGTCCACCTTTCCTTTGTAGTTACATAAGAGAGATTGTAGTTCATTTACCTACTCTCTTTATCTCAGTTGCGTACTCAAACCTTACTTCCAAACCTACTGATAACCGTTTAGTCACTGCCCTTTTTTTAATGTTCGCCCTCCCTTGGCTAGCCCAAAAAGATTTGGGTGATTATTTAATGGTATTGAATATGGTTACACAGTATTGACAAGAGTGAGTATAGCAAGGGTCCATCCATTAGCCTTTGTAATCACCTCCAACTTTACCACGTACCAGACCCCTTCTGTCAATTTTTTTAGTAATGGTAAAATTTTCATTTCACGTCGCAAAAAGAGTGCGAGCATTCTAATTGTGTTGTATTTAGTGAGTTTTCACACTCGTACGTTTCATTTACTAACCATGATAGGCCACTCTCCCCTTCCCAAACATTTGATTTTATGTATTTGTTATGTTAAAATTTGCATTGCACCTGCTTAAACAGTGTAATCACTATTGTTGCACCTTCTTTGGTAGCATTAACTACTTCTAACTTTCATCTCCTTTGGACTTTCCCATCACAACGTTTTTAAACTAATTGTGATGTTGACATTTCCATTGCAGGTTTGCTAAGGAGTACGATCACTTATTTCATTCTCTAATCAACAGAGAACAATGTTTTTAGTTGTATTTGGTCGACTTGTCGAGCCTTTCCGCCTTTCCATCCACTTTTTTCGCCTGTTTGTTATGCTTACATATCCATTGGGGACCCCGAGGAAGTGGAAAAAATAGGATTGTTATGTAAAATGTCCGTGTCCATTGTATTTTCTATTGGACTACTTATCTCTTCAATTTGCCAAGAAAAGTGAGCCTGGTACAAAAGTGGCTTTTTAGCAAAAGCAAAAAACATATCTGTCTGCTTCGTAACCAGAAAAATGACCCTTCCTTCCGAAGTCTCCTTCATAATTCCACTTAAAATGTTGCTCAACATATACTTAGTGCAAAGTTTACATTTGATTCGATTCATACAAGTTTATTTCGAGCTAATCGATCCGTTAATTATTACACTAGTTCATTGGTCTGTTTGGGTTTCTAACTACGCATTATCAAAGGTGACCAGACCTGTGAAAGAGGCAACGTTAACCAGTGGTACTGTCCTGGGCATGAGCTACAAAATCGTCCATCACATCACCTTTTTAATGCTATGTTAAACAATGTGTTGCATTCCTTAGCTTTATTTATTTATCATTCGGTATCCTTTCTCAACTCGACCATCCCATTTATGATCTATTTCTAATATCGACATTTTCCAGTGCAGGATATCAAGGGGTATACAGCCATTTATTTTATATCGTATTTAACAGGGTTAGGAAATAGTCAGTTTTATTCAGTCATCATCTGCAAGCCTTCTTCCTTTCCCACCCTTATTCTTTTCATGTATTTTTAAAGTTGTCATTTCCATAGCAGGTTGGAAAACTAGTACTTCCAGATATATATATTAAACCCTTTTTAAAAGGGTTTAGGACAACTGTATCTTTAATCAACCATCATCTGCAGCCCCTTTGTCCTTTTCCACCTTCACACTTTTCATCTATTTGTCGTGAATACGTTTACATTGTAGGGTCCTAAAGCAGTACGATCACTTATTTTATAGCTCATTTTGCACGGTTTGAAACTATTAAATTTTATCCAGCAATAATCTGTGATAATCTAATGATAATCTAATGCTGAGAATTCTATTGCAGGTTTCCAAATGGTGTATGATCCCTAATTTTTAACCCTATTTAACACGGTTAGGATCTCCTCGTTCCCCCTGCAATCATCTGCAACCCTTTTCCCTTTCCCACCCATATTTTCTTCATTATTGTATTATGTCACCGCTTGCATGGCAGTCTCCCAGAGCATTACGACTCCTTACATTTTAACCTACTTAACTTTGATAAAAGAAATCTAGCAATTTGTCAGCAAATCCTCTGCAACACTCTTCGCTTTCCAACCAACCATATCTTTCATCAATAAGTAATCTGACACTTTCATTGTAGGTTCCAAAAGAGGTACGATTCCTACTTTTAAACCCTATTTATCTCAGCCAGAAACTTTCCCCTTGTACTCGGCCATTATCTGCGATCCTTTTCCCTTTCCCGTCCACAATATTTTTTAAATATACGTAACTATGTTTTTAACTATCAGTACTATGACAAATTTTTAACGCTATTTAACACGGTTAGAAAATCTTAAGTTTTAATCAGCCGGCATCTGCAACAATTTTCACTTTCTAAGCCACAATACGTTTCATATATTTGTAATGTTGGCACTTTAATTGCAGGTTCCAACTGCATTATGATACCAAATTTGTAACCCTATTGGACTTGGTTAGGAGCATTTAAGTTTACTCAGCCATCATCTGCAGACCCTCTCCACCAACAATTATTTCCCTGTATTTTTAACGTTGACATTTCCATTACAGGTTGGAGAAACTGTACTTCAGCTAGATTTTTACTCTAAATGACTTGGTTAGGACTTTTATTCTGAGTTTTATTCTGGGAACCACGAACTAGGGCCAACTTCCGTTTCCCGCCCTCAATTTTTTCATGCATTCGTAACACTGACATTTCCATTGCAGGTTTCAAGATCAGCACCATCACATTTTTTCCACCCCATTTAAGACGTTTACAAACTCCTAGTCTTACTCAGCTATCATCAGCGACTTTCTTTCCTTTTCAAAACACATTCAATGACGCTACTCCTTGCCGAAGAAAGTCGACGTAGTACTTTTACCAGCAACTTTGCGAAGAGATTTATGCTGATACAGTGGCAAGATAGCTTCTTTTACGTTGTTTAGTCTGGACAGAATCATTCTTTTAGGGCAGATATGACACGTCATGTTTGAAAGGCTATGGGGTCCAAGACCATTATGCCTCCGAGCCATATTGTTACTAAATCTGTTTGGAACGTCTTCCTATCGAAAGCTTAAGAATTACTTGGTTAAAAAGGTGCCATCTACTAGTCGACCTACCATTCACTCATCATTGCTTGATCTTTCGAACCCTTCGCTCATACAAATCACATTTTTGGAGCAAAGTCGTTTTACGGTAGATTTTATTCCTTAATTCTGCAGATTCACATTACGCATGCGAATTAAGTGCTTGACATTCTGTAAGCGGCCATGATGTACCTTTTTGTACATATTGTTCTTGTCGTAAGAACTAACATTTAATCATTCTAAAGAAAGGCGTGTATTACTTAGCTTTGTAAGTAGACCATCAAATTGTTATAGAGGCTGCCTAATCATTATGTAACGTTATCGTTAGCTTATCGTTAACTTTATCGTTATTTATATGTGTTATTAATTCGAAACTGTTTACACTTTTTGCCCTTTTCCAGATTTGTCCAAAATAATCTTAACTCGTTCCTAATCTTCGTGATAATTCACTCATGTTTTCCTTAAACAGAATGTCTATGCTTCCTATGTTTTTCTACCCGAGTAGTTGTCAGTAGGTCACAAATACATTCTGCACTAGAAGACGTAGTATATATAAGTTAAAAGTAAGTTTGAAAAAGAGATTGCCCTTGTATTAGATATTAAGACGTTTCGCAGACGGAACGAATACTTGCTGTAAAAAGCGTTACCTGATGCTCCATTTGTCTTGCTTTAAACTTTTGCTGACAAGTTCTGAAGTAAGAAACTAAAACGAAAACGAGGTTAGCGCAGTTCTTTCTGTTCAGATATTAAAATCTTGTCAAAATACTCAATCGTTGCTTTTAACGGTGTGAGCAGCCTCCGCTCTAAAAATGTTTAGAAAGACGTAATGCATAGTGTGCGCGTTGAGCTAATGGTTATGTGATGTATCGCGAAGAGAGAATTCAGTTTTAACCAAATTTTGGGTTACGCAAAAATTGAAATGCCCTCGGAGAGCATTCATATAGTACGTAAGCAAGTATTTACCAGCTTCTGCTGCCAATCCAATCGTCTATACTACTTGAGCATTTTGATATTTAAATCATTTCTTACTCGCTACATGTTTTTTTACGTTTTATGGGGTAGTTATTTTAAATATGATATACAAATGCTTAAATGTTCTTGTAAAGTTTTGAAATTCGGAACTGTAAAATGAACTTGAATGTTGAGCAAGAAATTGGCTGATCGATGATCGATCTACCGAAAATTAGAAGCGTTCTCTTTCAAGATTTCATACTATACTGCCGCGTTTTACTGGCGCTGAAGACATAGTGAGGGTAGTACTCACAATAGTTTAGTAGTTCAAGTTGCGCGTGCTCTACTGAATCGTTTCCTGTTCCTCAATCTTAACTCCCTTGATTCTCTTTCCTCATCGTTTGAGTACCAAAGGGCATGTCTCTGTTCTATTTTTTCCATTCGCCTGCGTTTATGCAGTACAAAAGACAAACTTTTCAGGGAGACAAGATGATTTTATGATTATCCTGAGTCATTTTATTTCCGCCGCTACGTTTTAAGAAATTTGAATCATATTCTGATTTTATAATTAGAAACAGGTCAGAAATTTGATAGATTTATTACTCTGAGTAATACCTTAAAAATCTGTAGAAGCACTTTCATCATTCGAATCCTGTTCTTTCCTATTCTTTCGCGGTAGTTTTACTCCACTCAGAAGAATATGAAATACAGCAAATTAAAAAAGGAGGGAGGTTCACACCCTCTACGTCAATGTTTCTTTATCCTTTAAGATCTTAACACCCTCTGTAGCTAATACCATCATTTTTCTTTGAAATAGATGTAGCCTGTACCAGATAGCTGGACAGTTGCAAAAAATAAAAATTGAAAGCTTACTCTTTGAATTATCTAAAGATCTCGCTACTGCTCATTTCCTGATCGCTACCGTTGGCTCAGAAGAAGCATGTTAGCTAAATTGTTATGTTAGGTGATCTCTATCACAAAGATAGTGTTTACAAACTGACAATATCATGATGTTTTCATCGGATAATCGATTCTGCATCCTAGTTTAGTGTTACCATAATAATCACTTACTCTTGCACTACTTCTAACAACTCTTTAAAACTCACGTTAGCCCATCCTTTAAGGGATGTAGCACACCTCACTTAGTAACCCTGATATATAAACACCAACTTATAAAAACAATGTGGTATCAGTTTACCATAGATATGCGGAGGGAATGTGTGACGTCATGATTTTAAAATTGTTTGAATTACGGAAAAAAATCTCAATATTTATGTCGCTCTATTAGTGAGAACGTTAATGGCCAAAATTGAGAGTCTTATCTTATCCCAATACCGACATACCAGGTTTCAAAGTTTTAAATCTCTCTAACAAAACCTTGATATTTGATGGTAGATCCAAAAAACGTTAGGATCCAAAAAATTAACAGAGTTTTGACCAGGGATTTTTTTAATTCGAACGCCTCTAGTTTAAACATCAAATACATTACATCTCGTGTTTTGAGAAACAAATCGTCCTATTTCCAAAAACTTTTAAATTGCGACGTCATCACTTTTCCTCTGCATTAGCGTGAAGTATTGAGAGTGGTTTGATGTTGAAGTATCCCCTTCCATGATAAGTGATCGCAGAGCTATGATATAGTCCCTTGGGGCTGACAATAAGTGATTTAGGACCCTTGGGTATAATGAAACCATACTTTGATGGTAGATATTTATCATGTCTTGAGTCGTAGTCTTTTAAGATAAATATCTACCATCAATGGTATCAACTGAGTCGACAATCGTCAGAATTATTTAGAAAACCATACTTGTATTTGCAAACTTCTAGGGAGTCTAGTTTCAAAATTCTACAAACTAGCAACAGCGTAGTGACGGTTCTATTCTACTTCAGTGTTTCTGGGGTATGGCATGCATACCTATCTGATTTGTCAAAAACTGATTCAAAATAACTCATCGATGGCTATAATAGGAAAAGTAACGATAAATAGCATTTCATGACATATTTATTATGTATAGCATCTGTCAAGGGCTATATGAAGGAAACTTTAGGAGAAAATTGTCAAAATTGCACGCGAATAGTTAATTTTCTAATCAAAGTAATACAGCAATTACAGAGTTGCATACCTATACAAAATTCTGAAAGGGAACCAGCCATTGTCTAAACCAGTGCTTCCCAAACTTTTCCAGCCGCCCCATTTGCGTATGTAGCTAACACGTTTCGCCCTCTCCTGGTTCAAAGCACGACACCCCCTCTAGCAAAAAATAAAGTGGTTACTTCAGATCATACTCAAGGAATAGAAATAAGCAAAAGATGATAGGCCTAGGAATGGCCTGCAAAACAACTGCAAAAGAAAATAACCTAGTCTGATCATAATAAATCCCTGGCAGCGAGTTGATATTCCCTTTCAATTTCTGGACTATAAGGGGAGTGAGGAAACATCAAATAATCTGGTGTGTTTCTACCGCAGGCTCTATGGGAAAATTTCTCCTCCAAAATTTGCTTGACCTCCAGGTGCCCCAAGCTGGAACTGCTTATCTTTGGATATATAGAAGGAGGTAAGAAAAGGTGTCGGTTAAAGGCAATGAGCTTTGATCACGGCGTGGAAACTTTGATGGATTCTATGAACTCTTGATAGCATCAATGTCCTCGCAGTGTGAGAAGGGCTTACTTTTGAGGCAGCTCTTTCATCTACGTACTACTTGAGCAATCATATACAAACTGCTTTCTATTCTATATCCTTTTCATCATGAGAGTTCCTTCCTTGACATTGATTGCGTGTTCCATCTAATCTAAGAGAAGCATCGTATGGAAAATTGTTTCATATAGCCCTGAGACATAGATGAATTATCAATATCGAAAAAATGAAGTGCACACTGGGAACAGAGTGCCTTAAGTTACAAGTAACTCAATCAGAGTTGATTTTTCTACTATGTTAACTCAAGTTACTCTAGTGACGAATACTGATCGTATTTATAGGACTCATGCGCTCGTCCACCACTTTGAACCAGATTTATACCAGTCAGAGGGTATGTTTCTCCTTCATTAATACATCAAGTGTCTAAAGTAGTTTAACAAATATGGTAAATATCATTTTATTCGTTACGACGATTGATTTGCACAGATGAGCTGTGCATCTGATGGAGAGAGACAAAACGTGAGTCAGGGTGGTCAAGTGAGTAGGACTACCTCTACCAGTCTACGGATAGCTTGATCAGAAGCGCTAGGCTCCATACGTCCCTGTTGTATTTCAATAGGCCTACACCAACAAATACGAAATTTAAAGCCAAGAGAAGACATCTTACAAATACGTGTTGCTTCTCTACAAATGCTAAGTTTAAATTTCTTGATTTTATCATGCTCTTTGACTTCGATGCTGTTAAAAATGCAGTGCAAATGCTAGGTCGTGTTCGTCACATAAAAAATTATGCCGTTAACCCCTCTTTGAACTGAAGCCAGCGGTTAATATTTAACCCACCAGATGGCAACACCCGCTGCGACAGTATTTAAGTCAAAGTGACTTAACCCGGAATTTCCGCCTCGAGTGGATCAAATTTCCGCTTTTAACAAATTAAGATATTATCCAGTGTATCAAGTAGCGAGAAGTATATACACAGAGCCATCTTTGTTGACACGAAGATATGTATCAGTGTTAGAATGAATTTATTATTGAGACACCTTTTGTTGTTAAATGGCCTAATATCCATCATTACACTATCCTTAGGAGATCAGAACTGTGCTGTCTTGTCCAAGACAAACTGTTTTGGACTAGAATTCCCGGACAATCGGACCTCTTTCGTCAAGACCATGCAAGGATCCACAGAAAGAGAAACAAGATCAGAGATGAGTATCTGGGAATCACTGAAGGCCTTCCCTATTTGCTGGAATACTGCAAAGTTGTTCATATGTCACAGTTACTTCCACAGATGTGACAACAGAACTATTTATCCACCGTGCAAATATTTGTGCACTCGCACGCTTACTACTTGCGGGGAAGCTATGCTGTTTGCCTACGAACCGTTGCCAGAATGGATGGATTGTGGGGCTCACAAGACGAATGATTGCAATGCGAACGTGAGTATTTCGATTATTTTTAATTAACCCTACCAGTTAACCTATAGAAGTGTACGAGTACTTTTGGAAGCTACTCAAACATAGTAAAATGAAACAAAGTGGAAGGCAAATCCAGACATGATGACAACATGGTACCACGTAAGGGACTCAGGGGTTAGGCCCTAGTAAAAATATACATTATGATTACTTTTCTACCAAGTGCCTGAATGTATTTGCTGGCACTGTTGACTGTAGTCGTTTAGAGCTATAATATAGAAGGGCATTCCGCATGGATATCGCAACTACCATGGCCCCCATAGTATTTTCCCGGGCCTTTGAGGTAGCCTCGGTCACCTTTACGTTTGATTTGCCACAGACTGTTTATTGAAGTTTGAGCGGGAAGTGAAGGCATTAGAGGTGATAAAGGGAGATAAGGGGGGGGGTAATGGCAACCCCAGAAATTTCACTTGTCACCTTATGACACCTATAAAAGGGAACGTGTTACTAAAATTTACAGATTCCAGCATCCTTTGAATGGTCACTCTGTAGATGTGTGCCTTCCCCTGCCATGTTGGCCTGAAGGCTTTTGGTGCAGTCCCTGGAACTGGAACTTTTAGATAACTCTTGTTAGGCCTACTGTCAGTTTTCTACATACATAAAGGCAATGAGAAATCTGTTGACGCAATACACCAGCTATACAAATTGAAGATTTTCCGAACTGACTCTGGTATCTGGGAATGTCATTTAAATCGGAAACAACTTTACTGGTGTGGCGAAAGTCGGGCCTGATCAATGTTCTCTCTACACCATCGCGCCCCTTGTAGTCGATTCATGTAGCCTAATGGAGTGACACGCTGTTATCTCGTAGTACCGGCATATTTTCAGCAGAGAACTCGACGATACATAAATGTATGGTATCTTTTAGCCTGTACGACATCATTTTAACAGGGGTGGTATAGCGACATCTTTTGTTGGGAATAGGGAAGTATTTACCACGTCTGATATATTAGGGGGAGCTATACCCGTCCTCTTTCACACACATTAAAAAGGATTACCTTCAAATGAAATTCGTGTTGGCATCATTTGTTGGTAAAGAGTGTCGCACTGCAAAACAGGCATTACGTTTTTTTGTGATTTTTGAAGATGGTTAACAGCTAACAGACCTATACAAAACGTGGTAAAAAGCTGATAATTAGTTTCAGGTTGTGGTAGTGGTTATAATGGCATAAAGATGACAATAATCACGGTGATAATGATGACGATGACGAAGACCTTGTGTTGATAGTGACTGTGGCAGTAATGATGATGACAGTGGTGATGATGATAATTAAAGGATGATGATAAAGATGATGATGATGATGATGATGATGGTTGTGATAGTTGTATTAATGATATTTATTGTAATGCTGGTAATAATAATGGCAATGATCCTGCACAGGAAGACAAAGGGAGTCATGTTTTGTCTTTAAGAGTTCCCTTTTTCTGCTAATCAGATTGTAGCTCAGTCGTTTTGACCTTTGTTAAACTAAGTGTGTTTCGAGATGTTTGTAGCATGATATGCTATGAACGTAGTAAATATGCTCTGTCGTCTACAGAAGGAGGAACGTTTATTCACCTTTAAGTACATAAATATCCGATAAATATTTTACTACTGAAAATATAATACTCCTGCCAATACGCGCCACACTTCAGTAAAGCGGTGAGCAACCGGGAGTGCCTAAACGATCTTTTCAGGGGCCTGTAACCTATTGGAAAAGAGTACACTTTTTTTTAGTAAGAACCAGACAATTTGGGCTGAGGCTCAGTGTTCTTATTCTTTTGGTTGCAAGCAGGCTCATTTGTTCCTCTTTGTTCTTACGACAGCTTACGACGAGTTAGAGGTCTGTATGAAATTGGTTGGTTTGAGGGGGAAATCATGTACTGTTACAACAAACTCGGAGAGCACATTATTTCATTTAGTGACGGTTCATCGGACTACATAAGAGCCGAAGACGTTGATGGTGTTGAACTAATTTAGTTGTAAATCACTGCGCAACAAGTTATGTTTTTATGAGCTTCCATCCAGCCAGGTGTTGTTCTTTAATTCTTAATGTTTTAACAATCTGAGCCTCAGTAATCTTACTAAATGTGTTCTCCTAAAAAGAAAGAGTTATGGGTACCTCTTGCTGTCTTTGGCTGTTTTTTCCAAGAAAGACTCAACAGAAGCAACAGAGAAGAAGTGAATTCTTTTCGAAGGGGGTGTGAATCTAACACCCATAAATGTATGATACGTAAAAAAATGCGTTTTCTGTGATGTTAAAGTCCCTGGACAGGTCCGCAAAATATGCTTGTTGATTGGCAGGTATTCAGCAGAAGTAAGAAGTTTGTTAGCCCTAAACCACCATAATCATTGCACTCTGATCAACGCCGCATATCTTAGTTCAAACCCAAGTAGGAAATTAGGGTGCGTTTCTTAGCACAGACAAGGCATCAATCTTCGACTTCTTTCTAACGTAAAACCCATCCAAAACTGAAGCTGAACTTGTTTAATACATTTTACTGTGCTTGTGTGTTGACCATGTGACCGTGTGGTCTAAAGCTTGCTTTGAAATACACCGTCCCAGGTACGGTCCCAGCAGCGGCGATGCCAGGGTTCTAAAAGTGGGGAGATACGATCAATTCCAGAGCCGCGCTCTCTTCTCTTAAGGAGACACCCGTGGCTCAAGGATACCTTCTTTTGAAAGGTTCAGAGAAAACGAAGATAAAATCATTTATAATCGTGTAAAATATGTATGAAGTAGCTTAATCATAATAGTCCAAAGTGTATGGTCCTCGAAAAGGTGGCCTGTAACATCATAATGCTCAAAGGAGAAGTTTTTTTGGCTTGTTGGCAAATTTTTCTTGTAATTAAGCAAGCTATACGGAGCCAGAGATATTATGATGACGAGACACTTCATGAGTCGTTCTTCTCCCATTTCAAGCAGACATGTGTTGATCAACTTTACTTTGCTGTGCGATCGTTAACATAATGCAATTGTAACAGGAATATTCCATCAAGAGTGATTCGGAAAAGCTTGCGTGTCCAGATAAGTTATAATCGTAACAGAGGCTTTCCTCTGAAATGCAATATCTTTTAGCGTATTCTGTCAGCTTCTCTCGGTTGCCGTTATTCCATTCATAAGGACCATTAAGAAGAGAAACGCTTCTGCAACTCGTTCAAGAAGAGGTCTGAAAACAAGAAATAGAATTCTCGCCTGAAAGCATCAATTTTGGTGGTGTTGTTTGCTTGAATGTTTGTAGCGATACTATGACTGAAAGCTACGTCAATCGAAGTTTGTCCGTCTGATAGTCCAACAGGCAAAGCGCGCTTCCTTGTTTTTTCTGGGAACGAGGTCTTCAGGAATTCCGCAGCTGATAGCTTTTGCCTTTAGGACCGATTCTTGAAGTTTTTCACCAGTTACTTCAGTTGACCGATAAGTGACTGTATTGCTTTGACTGCCGTGACCATATGCATTTCTGTTCGTTGTAAATATTTCTAGGCATATCCAGTGAGCACGAGACACTCTTTCAAGTTGACCAACTTCAACACAAACTTGAACGAATTTATTCTCTTCAGCAAACCGGAATATGAACAGAAGACACACTTTAACTCTTGGATTGTGGCCATTATTGCTTTAAATGCATCTAGAGTTCTTGAAAGATCGTTCACTCTTGCAGTCAAACTTTTGCCACTGCCGATCTAATTGCCGTTCTTCCGTCACGAATCTCATACTTCTCAAATTGGCTTTTGTATACCTCTTCCCGCTTTGGAGAGCCCTATAGTTCTTTGCAGATTGCTCCAATGGTGTTGAAGACATTCTCCACCATTTGTGATGTTTTTGGAGCTTTGGCAAGTAGAAGGTTAAGTTTGTTAGCAAAGCAGTGAAATGACAAGGAAAGAGTAGCTCCTACTTCTGTCAACTTTTCAATATGGAGACATCAGAAATATCTTTTCATCATTTTGCGATCACATTGAAAGGCAGTAGGAGAATATAAAAACAAACAAACATGACTCGGGCTTACCCCCACATAAAGTATTTTAAGCCTTATTTGGACAAATAAGAGTTACCCGATTTTCAGAAACGTTGGGGTACGTACCCCTACACCCCCGTGACTCCGCCGCTTAGTCCTAGGGAAGGTACAATCCAAGCGCATGGACGCTATGATTAGCATTTCTTCAATACGGTTACAGAGCTTATCTAGTCCGTGTGGTAGAAATCGGGGAAACTAAATCTTTAGAAGTCTAGTGGATGAGTTGTACCTGTGTCTGGCGGTCCAAACATGTCGCATTTGTTTCACGCTGGACAAGAACACGAGAAGGGTACAAGAGTGAGCACGAGAGGGGTACAAGCAACTGCGGCCTAAACATCTTTTACTCTAATTCTCAATGTACTTGGGTCGGGTAATGGAACCTTTAATTACTTATACCTTCATATGGACCGGAGGAAAATTCACAAGTTCGCATTTCCGTTGTTGCTTTTTGTGTATTTTTGTAACTCAGCAAACATACGATGGAGGAGGGTATAACTTTCCATTCTTTTGTTTCTTTTATGCGCATCTCTGCCGGAAAGTGTGGTGAAAACGAATGAACTTAGAATATTCATGTTTATCTCCTACTGCTGTTAACCGTCCTCTTCTTTGTGTCACCGAACCTACTGTCAAGACCCCAATAAAATATACATATATACGTTAACAGACGTACTTACAATACTCTCCAAATTGTTACAGATCCCTAAAATTTTACTGAGGCTCCTCATAAGCTAGGGTAAGCAACACCGCAATTGAAAATTTTTGTCATTGGTTGTGGAGTTATCGTTGAGTATGATGGTTAGTGCATATTGTTTATGATAGCATGATAGTCAGTGGCATGTGGTTTTACTTGTTCAAATGATAATCATATCCAAACTTAAGCCAGTAGATTTCGTTATATAATGTTTTAATGTAACATATTTCCGTCGTTTGCAGATAACAATTCCGCCCTTCAATGGATCTAGGTGTCAAAGCCCATTTTTGGAAACCAAGCACAAGTTGAACTGGTATAATGGTATTCATGGATGCGGACTTAGCTGCAAAAGCCCGTTCTACAGCGAAAATAGTAAAAGAGTTGTTCGTCACTTTGTGGCAATTTTTGGGATTATTTCGGTTTTGCTCACTTTGGGAACCTTGGTAAGTTACCGTGATGACAACCTGATAATCCTTCTCTGATAGACCGTCACGACCAAAATAATTTTGGATCGCTTTTAACATAAAAACAATCGTCGTGTTTGGAGAAAGGGAAGGATTATGAGTATCAGCTATGATGTAGTCACGTCAAGGGGACTGGGCCGGCATTGTCCAAATTACAGTGAGTGCCTGGCTGTGGGAGACACTTTTAGAATTTTGTGTCGTTGCGAAACGAGGGCTTGAGATCGAGACGGAATAGGTAGGCGAGAGAATCATGAGAGCCAAAAATTGCAAATGTGTCCTCGGTTTTATAAAAAGAATCGAAGTACGTAAAATGTTAAATGTTTAACAAAAAAGCGATGTTAAGTAACATTTTCAATTCTCAATTAGTTAAAAATCAATTTAAACTTTCACTGTTTCATGCTATATTTCCGCAGATAGCATATACTCGTCGCAACTTCGAAGACTTCGACAACTTCGAGTACCCACTCTAATGACGCCAACCCAGATCATAGCTTCATCTCTGTCAATGAATAGTTGGATGCTATCCGTGTGAATTATAAGATGTCAAAATATCGATGGATAGCGCTTGTATGTCAGTGGGCTGTCACTGGGTGGCATCAGACAAAGCAATTATTGGGAGGGGGTATGTACTATATACTGGCAAGTGTTATGGTGAGCGTTGGGCCCAAAAACTGAAGAAATCATAAAAGACGAGGTTGCAAATAGTGTTACGATTTCTTAAATCACACCTGAACGCTGATACGCTTTCAACCCAAACTACAGCCAATGACATGTATCTGATAAGATGCTGACAGTCAGTTGCAAACAAAGTGAGATAGCTTAAAAGAGACCAGTGAATTATAGAGATCTGGGTGCGAGTGGCGTATTGTTTATCAATATAGCTCCACTGCAAGGATTAACTTTGCAGTCATTGGAAAGAATCGATCTAAAAGTTCAATGACATAGTTTGAAAAAATGGACTCCAAATGCACAACAGACAGAGCTTAGTTTCTGGTAACCATAAAACAACAATGCTGCACTTCCTTACACGACCTCGAGTATTGTATTTTTGTTTACCTGTTTCAGGGCGTGAAAAAGGTATTTTACCTTTACCAAATATTTGATCTTTTTATGCTATCGTAAGTAAAAATGCTTCGTGGTATGCGGATGTTGGCAATGTGATAAAATAGACTATATATTTTTGTTATATCTAGGGAACAGGAGAATAAAAGAATAACCGAAAAAGACTTTTCCTTCTTCTTCCGCCTATCATGTCACGGCGGACAAATGGCCTCCGCATATGTTTCCACTCGATTTTGTGCCACTTGAATCAATCTACTTCCAGCATTTTGCTCGATATCATCTCTCCATCTTATCTTTCTGTCTCTTGTTGTTCACTCTGTTGTTTTCTGACCCACTTGTTGTTACTCATTCATGCCAGATGCCCTGCCCACTGGCATTTTCCTTTTCCTACTTTCGTGATGATATCTTTCACTTTTGTTCGTGCTCTTATTTCTTTATTTCTTATTGTGTCTTTCATTTTGATTTAGAGCATTGTTATGACTCTTTTGAGTTGGTCAGACTACTGCCATTTTATTCTTTTGATGTTTCTTTTGATGTTACTGACCACGTCTCTGCTCTATATGTCATCAATGGTAGTATGACTGTATCCATAATCCTTTTCTTGAAGCATATGAGTATCTTCTGATCTTTTATGAAGATGCTGTACTTCCAAATCTCACCCACTCTGCTGTTACCCTCTGATCTATTTCTCTGGCCATCTCATTTTCTGTTGTTGACAATCTTCCCAAAGACTTTTATTCCTCTACCTCTTCTAATTGTTCACCATCAACCGCTACATCATTTCTTGTCTTCCTTTTAGCCACTTTATTGTACATGATAATTATCTTTCTTTTGTTAATCCTTATTCAATCCTTTCTCTTTCAACGTCTTCAAATCATTTAAGAGTTTTTCCCTTTGTTCTCCAGTTTTTGCAAGAAAGATGAGCTGGAAATCTCAAATTACAAAGACGTTACCCGTGTATTCGTCCTCAAAGATGTTGATGCCAAGTTCACATTTCATCCTTCTAAATCTTACTTCTAGTACCTCCGTAAACATCACTGATGATAATGCTTCACCTTGTCTGACTCCTGTCATGATATGCATCTTCCAGCTCATTGTTTCCGTTTTATTATTTGTGATGTGCCTACATCATATGTTTTATTTATGATGTTGATGTGTTTATCCCCGACACTTGTTTTAGTTCATCAAAGAGATTCTTGTGTTGTATTGAATTGAAAGCCCTGTCGTAGTTTACAAGTGCCATGTAAGTGATTATACAGTGCGCATTGATTTTCGCGAGTATTTATAGTGCTGAGTGTAGGTAACATTTTTTCAATTCTCACAGTATATCTTTTCAAACCAGTTACTTTCTCTTTTATGTTTACTTTTCAAAATTAGTTACTTTTTCTTTCTTGTTTACTTTTCAAAACTAGGTACTTTTTCTTTCTTGTTTACTTTTCAAGACAATGTACTTTTTCTTTCTTGTTTACTTTTCAAAACCATTTACTTTTTCTTTCATGTTTACTTTTCAAAACCCGTTACTTTTTCTTTCTTGTTTACTTTTCAAAACCCGTTACTTTTTCTTTGTTCGCTTACTTTTCCAAACTAGTTACTTTTTCTTTTCTTACTCTTCAAAACTAGTTACTTTTTCTTTGCTTACGTTTCAAAATTAGTTACTTTTTTTGTTTGTTTATTTTCAAAACTAGGTACCTTTTCTTTTTCTTTTTACTTTTCAGTGTACATTTTTAATAGACTGGAAGGCTCAGAGCCGCTATCCCGCCGTCATCATCTTCTACATGAATTGCTGCTTCTGTATTTCCACGTGCGGTTGGCTCATTCAATTCCTTGGAAATTCGCGGGAGAAGATATTGTGCAGAGAAGATGGAACACTGCGAACAGGAGAGCCGATGTGTGTACCTCTTCCATTTGTTGAAAGATTTATAAAGAGAGCTTTGATAAAAATTCTTTCAGAGCTTTTTTCGTTTCGGCTTCGATGTTTAACTATCTTTGAATGAATTTAGCTCCCATTTTTAGATTCTCTTTTGCTTATAGACCAAAAATCAGGTAGTGTAAAGTAAGCGTTCAGGAGCATAGGGAGATCTTGATCGATGGAATTTCGGAGTACTTGAATACCAGGTGGAGAGGTTCCATGGTACAGGTACCACCTGGAGCGCTGTTGCTATCGAGACCAAGTACCGGAGAGGGTCCTGTCTTGGAGTTAGAGATTGGCCCACAATAGAGATGCCCTTGGGTAAACAGAAAATAGGAAATTCAGGAGTAGGAGAGAAGAAGTGGTGGATGGAGAGTGTAAAAGTATAAGATTTAACCATAAAAGAAAAAACGTGTAAAAGTTTTGGGTACATTTAACAATGAAGTCGTGTAAAGTCGATGCAGGTTGACCTAGATGCCAGCGAAGGAGAGAGCAAATCATTTCGAATGGTAGTAATCATAATAGGAAAATGATTGGCTGTTGATTATGCCGACTGTATCATGATAGTTTAACTGTATTATCTAACAGCAACCACATACTACAACACTGCAGAAGATACTTCCACAGGCCTATGAATGAAGAGAAACGTAGTTCCAAGCTACATGTGTAGAGCATTCTGTTAATATCAAAATGTAGAGAGTTACTTGGGTATTAACGCAGCTGAATGTTATCCAACGGTAGCAACTCATTCGAAGTATATATATATATATGTATCAATAGACAGTCGTGAGGTTGGTGACAATTATGTCTTGTCAGTGACAATGATTATGACCATGATGGTACTTGTGATCTTAGTCCTAAGGAGTATGAGATGAAGTTAAATAAATTCCCTATTTACTCCTTTTTTTAACCGTGCCAGGAATCTAGTCAGGAATTCGTGCCAGGAATCGTGCCGGAATTGTGCCTGAATTGTGCCAGGAATCGTGCAAGGCCCTGGTTCGGTGCGTGTAGCCTATTGACACTACAGAAGCAGAGTGCAAATAGAACCGTGCCCGAAATTCAAGTGAAGCATGCGCTGAGCCAAAGGCAATGCATACGCTCTACCACTGCTGGTTTAGGCAAGAGGACCCCCTGTGCCATAATGTGATTTGGAGGCCCTTCAAAGTCATTGAGTGTACTGAATGAAGCTGAGGCCCCCCAATTTCCATCATACGTGTGGGGCCTTGTGCCGTGGCACAGCCGGCACCCCCTAAATCGGCACCCCCTAAATCGGCAGTGCGTTGTACGCAACATGACAACTCTACCTGTTCGGTCTTTTGTTCATAGCGCCTATTAGACGTTGTAGACATTGCTTTATTTAAAAAATGTAGGAGTTTTTCTGTACTCTAGCAGTTTAGTTTAACAGTGTCAGCGTTGAGAAGTTAGCGAATGGTTTCGTCTGGTCTATTTGCAGTCTGGCGCCCTGTGATTAATCTGAAAATGAAGAATGTGCAAAGAAATTTGAAGCTTTGCTAGGCTCTTCTAGGCCTTTTAGAATTGATTTTAAACCAAGCTGGGCCTGGCATGGTTCGTAACCCATCTTGATAAGCCGAGGTAGAAGCCGTGCCCATTGTTTACACTACGAATTTGAACCGTGCGAAACCCTAGCACGGTTCCTGGCACTGCTAAGAAACTAAAATGTAAATAGGTAAAAGACGTCTATGTCATTGACGAAAACGACCACCTCCCCAACCATCACCACATCGAAGGCTACATAGAATTGATGACAGCGGCTGTACCTGTAATGGTACGTATCATGATTATGATGGCGTTAACTGACTGAAAACGCAGCAAATTAATTTTTGTATATTTCAGGCTAACTTTAGTAGGCAATTTTTGATAACTATCTTCAAGCAGTCTTGATATTATAAATACCAATTTTATCAATTTTAATACAGAAGCGAGTCTGGATCTGGTTGGTGTTTATTGACCTTCATAATGGTTTACAGCTTCTCGGTGTCGGGGATCTTGTGGTTCGTTATGCTCTCGTACGCCTGGCATCTATCATTTAAGAGTCTGGGAACAAAAAAGGATCGCCTCTCAGGAAAAACAGGGTATTTCCACCTGTGTGCGTGGATTCTACCAGTTATTTTCACGGTGACCATACTGGGAATGGAAAAGGTATGACTTTCGTGTTACAGAAGGTTGCTTATTCAATTACTAACTGTAACACATATACTCGAGGTATTTAACAGTCTACACAATTATCACCTTTCGTCTGCCACTCAGGCAAGTGCAACCCGTATAATCGCTGTAAACACTAGATTGCTCAGGCAGAGAAATAGCCTCCCAAATAGTCACAGCCCTTATAGCTACTTATTGAGATAGTTGCACTTGTATGCTTAGACAGTAAGTGCTTGCATACGTAATGCTTTGAGAGTCAGTACATAGATATTTACCAAGCATATGGTTCACGCACAGATATTTCACTCAAATGTGAAACAGGCAGCCAGCCGTACTATTCACGATATTGCTGGAGATAGGAAGACATGCTTTCACCAAACTGGCACCTAGCTATGTATTAGTTTCGATCGTCCATGCTTTGTGTTTACATGATCACATGGTAAAAGATTCCTGAGGGTAGAAACTCTGAGAGGTAGTGAATGCACGGAAGATTTCCGATATGGGCAGTTTTTGAGTTGCTCGTATCTATGTGGTACTGATGTTCAGTACCTTCTTTGCATAATGTTGGCGGTAGAGAATTTTCTTGGATGGGAAGTATTAGGGTTTTAACAGTTCACACATAAAAGTTGCCAGCGACTCCCCTGTTGATTTTTTTTTAGTAGGCTCACAAAGTTTCTAAGTGCAACATATAATATGGCGAGCTGAACCGTATTGTATAACGCCAGGGGACGGTCATCGGTCTTTTTTTTGTTTCTTTACTTTTTACTGCAAGGATATTAGTCCTTCGGTGCATTAAGTTAACATAGCTTTTAAAAATGAAACAATACCCTACTTCAAGTTGTTTTAGTGTATTAAAACTATCTTTTGTTTAGGATATTACAATCTTATTAAGCGAACAGCTCTTTTCCCTCACCCAGGTGGATGCCAGCAGTTTATATGGTATCTGTTTTGTTGGCTACCACGATGACCGGATGAGGGAGATGTTTTTGTTTGCTCCAGCAGCGATATCATCTGTCATAGGAAACTTTTATTTAATACTGGGTAAGCCTTTCATGTATTATTTATTGATTACTTGCTTAACGGAATTGTAGACCCTTACACATTGATATTATAGGGCTGTGAGTGTTAATTGACAAGGGTTTCTTTCTTTTCTTAGAGACGTGAAGACATGATAAAAATAGTATAATACTAATTGAATGTTACGGCGCTGCCCGGGAAGCTAAGGCCTGCAAATTTTGTTGTCTGTATGTGTAGGAATGCTGCGGTGACAAAAGACAACATATCGACATTGCTCTACCCTTTCTCCCGCAGGCTGTCAATGAGCTTGAAAGTCTCTAATGGTATAGGGGGATAGTCATGCTTGAGTTCTTATCAAAGGACATCAGCTTTGAATACTCTCATAAGACGGTCCTATCGCAATTTGCACACAGTAGATAGGTACATTACAACATGCATATCACACTTGGAATACACTCATAAGACAGTTCTAATGCAATTTGCACCTAATAGATAGATGTACATTGCAAGGTGCAGATTTCACTTGGAATACGCTCGTGAGACACATCCGGGAAGTCTTTTTAGGCACTTTTGGCTTCTAGCGGCGTCGTAGGCCGGTCTCTGAGGCAGCAAACCCGTTAATAACGTGCCCGTGGCCCAAGAGAGTGTCCATACAAGTTTCATAATGATATGCAAAACGGTGTGGCCGCCTATTCTGCTTACATACACACATACACGCACGCACACAGACACACACACACGCGCGCGCGCGCGCTCGCACGCACACAGACACACACACACGCTCGAACGCACGCAGACACATACACAAATATAGAAATGGAAAAGGCCAGAGGAAATTTCCTTAGGAGAAGAGAAAGCTTATAAGCATATTAATTTGGCTTTCGCTTCGTATAGAAGTAGTAGAAGAACGGGACTAATGAGAGGACGAAAAAGAAGATTGGGAACGAGAACTACGGGCAACTGCAGGAAAAGCGACTATACAAACAGGAAAAAAGGGCTGCAAGAGTAACAGCATTCAATCTAAGGTGAAGGACAACCGGGGCGCCATTTAAAAGTGCCAATATAAACAATTAGAAAAAGGGCGGAAACAGATGGGAGAAGGAAAGCAATAAGAGCAGAAAGATAAGGAGCTAGAGCAACAACAATAACTAATGGCATCAACACCCTTGGCAAGTCACGGCGCAAAAAATAGCACCAAAGTCGTCAACTAGATAAGCAATCAAAACGGTAACAGGTAAGTGAAAACACTACTGACAAAACCAACAACAATGCGGTACAAAACGTCACAAATCATAAGTCTCGGAAATATGACGATTTAACTCCAGCTTTCTATAGGCAACCCCGGAATAGGCAGTTTTTCAACATACCAGATCTTTAGTGTCTATAGTGTTAAAACTAGAGGCGTTTGAATTTTAAAAATCTAACATCTCGGTGTTGGGAAAAGGCAGCACTCAATTTTCCTCTTTGATGTTCTTACTAATGGGAAAACATGAAATTTAGTATTCTTCCCATGATTTTAACATTCTCAAAATCGCGGCGTCACACTTCCCCTCTGCTTAGCAGCATCACTCATGAAGATGAAGATTGCGAAGTTTTAATACGTATCTGGGGTAGTTTTAACTTGTTTCGTATTCAGAGGAAGTGCATTATTCAATGTGGAATAAGACAAGTAGAAGCAAAATCCTCGTTTCATGAAAAACTGTGGTGCTAAGAGAAAGCAAAAAGTGTAGAAGAAGACGAAGCCACCGAGGAAGGTTATCTAAGCCAGGGTTCACCAAACTATAGTTAGCGGGAGGGAGCCCTCGCTGGCAATTCCCACAGTAATATGACCCGCTGTGAGACGTTGGTGATCTCTAGTTTAAACAGTAAAGGAAAGTGTTAAAGAGCGAAAAAGAATCCGCTGTTTTGATCTGGTTCTTTTTATTTTGGAGTTTTGCACGTTGGTCAAGGGGCGCTCTACTTAGCCATTGCCTAACTTACCTCCAGGTAATGAATATATTCAGGGCACTCTAGTTATCATATGGAGCTGAACCATTCTCTCATTTATTAACTTTGTCACCTTTATCTTTAAGGTTTAAAATCTCTGCACAAAGTCTGGAAACAAAACCCATCCTTTATGAATGGAAAAGCAGCAATGAAAATCAAAGCCACCATGGCCAGAATCGGTAAGTCGTGGGATTTAACATGGCCACGGGGTAGCCAACGATGATCTTGCTTATATTATTATATAGATTTGTGGAGAAAAGTACTACTAGTAAGAATCTCTCAAAATTGCTCAAATTTGTTGTAGGTAGAGGAGGCAAACTTAAATCATCGATCGTATTGTATTAATCTGCCTATGAGAGAATTTGGGGATTGTAAAGTTGGGCAAGTTCTCTTTTATAGGAAAAGATTGTGTGAAAAAATTAATTCACGGTTCGGTTTAAAATTCCTGAAATTTGAAAGGAAAACTCGTTTGCTTGTATTATGGACATTCGGGATAACATTCATTCCTAACCAATATTTTTTGGAGTTTAAAGTTTAGATTTCTTGAGCACCACAAGTTATGAATTCTTACCCTGAGGTGCTATTAATGTTTGTTTCGCAAAGCTGATCGAGCTAATTTTTAATACGTAGAATAGTTCATTTAACCACAGAGCACAGGTATCGCATGGAGCTCAGCTGTATAACATATTCCTTTGCAACATCTGGCATTATTCCTCCTGCGCATGTCTATAGTTAAGCGTGTAGTGTCTCACAGTGGTACAAAATCAGATTTTAATCATTAAATTTTGAAAAAAAATTGAGAACAAGGAAACACCAAATGAAATATCTACTCATTGTTCTATCTTTGAATTATACTTTGCAAGTTTTTAACACTTCTTGTTGTGGCAGTAGAAAACAAATATGGTTTGGTTTGTTTTCCAAGACATTTCGCCTTCCTTTTCGATTATACGTATACATGTAGTTACCGATAACGGTGGTTATAAGCCCACAAAATCAATTGAAAATGAATCAACGCTCTCTCGAGTTTTCATACACATGGACAAATTATGCGTGTTTGCAGACCGCACACTAATTGTGAGCTTGTTGTTACCACGAGGTACTGTTTACGTCACTAACAAACAGGGGACTGTTGTTTGGTAAAAGGCACGTAAAACTTGAATATCAATCGCTTTTCTGACACAGTGGGGCATAAGTTGGACGTGTACATTTGTTTTCAAAGCGGTGTCTACCGACTGACCTGTGCAGAAAGAAAACATAATACAGATGAACATAAGGTAAGATCGGTGCTCTTGCAATGGTACTTAAATGTAACGGATAGAAATTTAGCAGTTTTTATTAATAAACTTGTTAATAAACAAAATGGTAGCGAGTATTTATAAACTGATTTCAGTTAATTCGATATTCTGAGCTAACAATTACGATTTTTAGTGAACGAGTTGTCTCATAGGTACGTTATTTTATGTGACATGATATTGCTTTCTTTTGTATTATCTACTTAACACGTTTCTCCATTAGATACTTTGTATTATCTCGATGGCCAGTTTACTGGAATGAAAGGGGTAGGGGTAAAGGATTTCAAGTGAAAGATCTATATGCATTTGATCAACGAAGGAAGATCGACGAAGGATATCATTATGTTAATAGCTTCTAATTATTCTTGTCTGAACGTTATCATAGTTAAAGGCAATACCACAATACTACCTTCTAAATATGGGTAAGGCATTTGATTAAGACCCTAAAAATTTAAAGCAATTAGTAAATTAGAAGTGAGCCACATTGTATCCTTATATTAGTCTTAAAGTTCAAAATTTCGTGTATATAATATATGCAATTACGGGTAGAGAGGCATAGCTACACAAACATGCTATACTCACAAAGTTTACTAAATCAATTTCTAATGCCACAGTGTTACAAGAGTCCGAGGTTTACATCATGTGTTTGCTATACTCTTCCGTCGTTTTCTAACAAGCCATCAGTTAGCAAATCCCTGACTTCAGCCTTGTATAAGTCATGATATTTCACTTCGTGCAATTTGATGGACAGTTAATTTCGGCATCATTCTATTGATAAATGGATAGAACTTCAAGCCTCTACCAATCTATGAATGTATACTAATGCATTAACCCAGTTCATTATCTGTGAGTGTGTAGAACTTATTAAACATTAAGTGCTTTCGGCACTGGCAGGGATCGAACCCAGGATCTCCCACACCGAAAACGAAGACTTTACCATTGCACTAAATAGTGTAATAGTAAAGTCGACAATCCGGGAAGTCAATCCCGATTTCTCAGCACCACCAGCAACCTTATTTTTTGTTTCACTGTTACCTTCATCAGCGCAATTTCATTAATAAAAGTACTCAGGCAGACGCACAAGCACGATTGTATCTCCTCTATTTTGATTTCATTCGTACAAAACGTATTAAGAGTATCAACTTAATAGTAGGCCTACTTCTTGTTTCCTGCCTTCACCATTGGATAGTACTTTAGAGGTGGTAAGTAATTAAATCTAAGTCACAATAAACTAAGCCATAGAATCCTTCATCTCCTCCTTCTCTTGAGTCAAACAACGATTAAAGCAAACTATAAGACTTCGTAACATTACTCAGAGGAAATGCTTTTTGATGGATTAAATGTTAAATAGTTTATCTAAAGAGATAAGGGTTCTTAAAATATCTTTGAGACAGTAACTGTCAGTAAAACAAGCATCATATTCAGCGATCCCGTCTTTACTCAGTTCAGGCCATTGTCCAAACTGTCCTTCTCTATTCTGCTTTTCCTTAACAGTGCCATGCTGTGCCTTTCAGATTTAACTGTCGGATAATAAGTCGTTTGGTAAAGAAAACAGTGATGTTTTATCGGTTTTGGGTTGACAACAACGCAGAAGACAAAGACAGCTCCCTCTGGCTGTTTTACTTTTGAATCCTGTAGGTAGATCCCCCAGTCTGTCTCAAGTCAAAATGTCATTTGTATGGCGTCCAAAATCTTAAGAGGAGAGACTTGCTTTTACATATATATCAAAGTTATATGCCCTCACCTAAAAGGACATACGTCAAGGAAATGCATGATGGCCTAAATCATATTAAACTACGTCAAATTTGTTATTGACCAAACATAGAGCAGGCAGTTACCTCCAAAATCTGCCCTTGATGTTTAATAACCTAAGTGCACGATGAGCTTTCCTAGTCTATTTTGCAAGAGTAAACTTTGCAATGTCCGATATTGGATAGACTTCATCACTTCTTAGTTCATATCCTAAATTACCTTTCACAGATCAAAATTGTGTCTTGTTGTCACTGTATGCACATCAACGAGATAAGTAAATGGATTTGCACGGAAAATCAACGCTGCAAGCAAAATCAGATGAGCTGCTACTCTTCTTATGAATCAGGCATAATGAAAATAAATCAAGTCAAAACTTGTACACGGGGAACGAGGGACATCCTTTACTTTAGTTCAAACTGCAAGTGGTTTAACATGATAGACTTCTGCATGTCATAACATCATCACCTTTACCCATGAACAGCCACAAATGTATAGTTTGCACGCCACGGCGATATCAATTGCTTGCTAATAAAGTCACTTAATACTAGCTTGTAACCCCTTTTTGATCACGAGTCAATTCATTTTCTTCACGTGGTAAAATTTTGAGGTGACTGGTTAAACCGTTTACTTCAAAATAATCTAACGGAGTCGTTTACGGAGAAAATCGGTGTCCGATTTCGTGAACACTTCTGCTGAACTGTTTTTCTTCGGAATGAATGAATATAAATTCTGTAATATATGGCCACCCACCGATATCAAAGTTCAAAAACTGAGAACTGAAAGTTTCTATTTGTTTAGTTTGTTGTTACTGAGATTTCCTTGTGACAAGAGACTCTAAAACGGCGAGGAAAAGGAATAGAAATAAGCCTTTATACTATTATCATTTTAAACCAATCATCAGCGTCTTGCCCATTTTGAGATCACATTTTCTTCTTTCTTTCCGTTATACTACTTTTCATTGGTCATAGTGGCTCACGAAGTACAAAACATACAAATTGTAATCTTAAGCATGTATGAGTACCCTCCTATTCCGATTGCCCCACGTGTCATCTTTTAATAAATTTCTATGTTTAACATCAGTATGCCTTGCCAACGTAACTCTCAACTGCATTTAACGATTTTTTCTTAACAGCAGTTACCGATTTTGACTTTAGATGGAACCCTAGCCCAATAGTTTCCATTTCTGAAGCACTGAACGTGATTCATAGGTGCATAAATAAGACCGCGATATTGTTTTCCACGCCTCTGTGGTGACTGGATTTCAGTCGCGCTTTAAAACTATAACTTTCTAAAGTTACATTGAGCTTTATCACATCAAGTGGACAAGAGTAGGCCTACTTACCCATTGATCCAAAGAAGAGCAATGTGTTCAAGAAATTCCTTGACAATCCCATCCTTTCTTCGTAGTTATTAAGTAGTACTGATTTCCCACGAGACTCTTTAATTATTTTATACACAGCTGCAAGATCATAGAATTAAGGCGTTGTTGAGAAATGGGGAAAATGTTGATGAAATTATCCCGTCTTTACGGCACCTACTGCTTTTTCGGTGAAGCCAAAGGTGACCCTGACATTGTGTGGATTGCCTAAGTCCATGATAAACTAAGCACGATTGAAAAACCGCAAATGTTCGTGGATTGAGGGGACTTTGAACACGTGACTCCTTATTGTAAGGAGTTAATGAGGCATAAGTAAGAAGCCGAATGTTAATAGTGCAACAAACAAGTATTTAGTAAACATGAATACCTCCGAGGTACTCATAGTAAGTCACTGACGACTACCTTATGTTTATAGAGCCTAACCCTGTGAGCTTAAAGCTATTTCAGATCGAGTAACAGGGGAAGTAAAGACTTAAGGTTAAGCAAAACGATTCGTGCAGGCATCAACTCATGAGTGCCCATCAGACGATAGTCATCTTTTCTTGAGATCTGTTCCTTTAGCTATTAAAGATTTGATTAAAGTTACACTTCCAGCAATCTAAAACCCTTAAGACAATCCTAAGATAAAACTAAATTGATTTATCTTTGATAAAATATATATAAGGGTGCTTTTTGTGTGTGAGAAACCTGATTGACAGAGGCAACACTTGCAAAGGACAAACACGATAGTTATAGACCTATCCGTTTTTACTACTATCAAAATTGCTGCCTCCAATAAAAACGGTGTACCATCACATTTTGAACAGAAACTAACAACTACTATACATTGTGAAGTAACGGAGAAATCAGATTTTTTTCTTCTTGGCTTCTCGTTACATAACAAGTTTTCATACAATGACGTTTAAGAAGCAAAATAAGTAGTTTCCCTGAGAAATTGTGCCTCCATGAAGATTTCAGCTTATTTTAACAGTTGTGAATAAGGAACTACTGCCCTAGACCTCAATTAATTTGCATTTATGGTCACAGGGTAACAGACTGTCTTGCTGCTAGAGAGACAGCAGATTCGGCCGACTGTCGTTACATAAGATAGAATACGTGTTACAACATTAAACGGTCCAAAAACAATATCAACAATTTGGGAAGTCGATCCAAATACAGATTCCAATAACCAGCTAGACTAACATCAAACAACTGAAGAGGTAGACACCGAAAACGTCATTGCTAAAAGATTGTTTTTTAGGAACAATAATTAAATACTGGTGTTTCCGACATTTTCTCACCCCTTATGCCTGGCTATAGGGAATCGTCATTGCCCGAATTTCTACCTTCCCGAACTCTGGAGGGGGTCACAATGCCCCTCTTTTCTCGTCCTGCATGCCTATGATTGTATAATTACTTACTTCTCTAACAAATATTTTGGTGTCTCCGTAAACTAGGCACCAACCTGTGGGATTCCCGCAAAAACATACTTGGGACTTCTTTTCTTTACGAAATAATCTAGCAAAACCTGTAAAATTATATGAAAATTTTTACATCAAGTACATTGCTATGCTGATAATATACCGTTGCATACGCAAAATTTGACATTCAGTGCGGGTTTCGATGGATTAGTGCATCAACAAGAGACCCTTGTATTTTTTACCAACTATATTCCAATCTATACATATATACATAGGAAGATCAACCTAGGTTTGTGAAGAGTAGCAGGGCTAGACTCGAAGGCAGAATAGCAAAAAATTAACAAATGGAGAGTTCTCAGTAGTATGATATTATTTCTATTTTACTCCCCATGGTGTATAATCGAAAGAAGTAGTTGATTAATATAGCTGGAGGGGCATTTTATTCAGGAAGGCTATTCAGGTTGTTTCTTTACATGCTCTCCATTTACTCGATTGCCTCTACATTCAGACGTCCAATTGTCATTGCTTATCGTTTTACATTGCTATCCCACGGCTCCCTTAATCGGTGCACTGTTTCGTCTCTGATGTTGTCACTCTCATGGGGGAGTTTTAAGAATGATCAATCACTTCTCTATATAGTTCAGTAACAAACACTACACGAAATGCATTATTGTTCAGACACTGTTTTCACACTACTTTCCATTTGTTTTTGAGTTGTCCTACCAGCTTACTTAAGTACTATCATCATTTCACCTTTGCAATTTATGTACCTACGGATATGATGACTCCCCAGACAGAAATGGCAACTTCATACCGTTACTATTATGTTATGCGCAATCGATAAGTTAGACAGGAAGCGATTTCTTAGCATGGTGATTTCTTCTTAGCAAAAGGAAGAGTCGATGAAGAGTAATAAAAAAGAACGATAGTATGAGATTCTACTCTACTTACGTTTCTCAGATAAACTTATTTAAAACTCTAAAAAATGAGGTTGTATTCAGAACTTAACGTAAACAATAGATTCTTGAAGCATCAACAAGAGACATTTTATGGCAAAGAGAGAGAGAGAGAGAGAAAGAGTGTAAAGTGGAGCTATTGTTCCTATTTTATAATGGGCTCATTTATAGATAAAAGAGGACTTAATAAGCTCATTTTGCGTAGAAACTGGGAGATAAAAGCGAAATCGAGTTGGACGAGTCATAGTAGCTGCCGAATACTTGAAGATGAAGGAGCAAAAGGCGATTCTTTGCGGTTAAAATTAAGTCCCAAATAGCTAGCACAATAGACGGTTAATTACCCTTTTTTGATATAAGTGATGTTTAGAATGGTAAATGGCATTTGGACGTAGTAGTTTAGAAACTTTCTTCTTAAACAGAACATAATAAGATAAGTGAAAGGTGTGGAGCGGAGAATGAAGCGGAGAATTGTGTGCGAAGCATTGATGAGAGTGCCGTTAGTGTAAACGAAAAAACCGAGTCATCTTTTCAGTTAGGGGCCATTGAAATGGCAAAGAAAACCCTCAAAGACCATCTAAGCACATACTTGTCTGATTACTTCAATCAACTACACGGAGCAATCCATCAGAAAAAAACAACAAGTTGATCTTACCAGAGCTCCCCTTACGTCTTAACTCGGATATTCAATTTAGGAGTCTAGCCTCAATATACCTTGAAAGCTAACGTGACATTTTTTCAAAAAAAGGAAAAGAACAATCTACCTACAGAATACCATGTCATTGTCTAAATCTATAAATAGCTGCCTTGTTTAACCTAATTCTAAAAGCTAATCTGATGCTACCTATAAACTATTTCTTGCATTCTGCTAAAAGAAAGTAAAAAAACTTACATTTTCCCAATCGCATATTCATGAATGATAGATTCTCTTCACCTTTCCCCCTTACTAAACGCTAACCAGAACGGAGCACGTCCATACATTATCCCTCCCTGAACGTACTTCTAAATCCCTTACGTTTCCTTGGACGGTCTTACTTTCCTTCGAGAGGATCTTTTCCTTGTAAAATGCATCTACGGTGATGTTTAGGCATAAGTCTAAAAATTCAATGTTAAATTCAAGGAATTACACGGCATATCAAGAGAGGAGCTTTTACTTAATACCGATAGTTCATTTAATACATAGTTATATTCGTTGTTAAAAGTAGGGCCTATAGATCAGGTCTGTTTCTCATTATGCTTTTTCTTCATTATCTTAATTTATCATGATGACAATTTGCTCGTCATAAAATTTGCAATAAAGCAGAATAATATTTTTGCCCGAGAAAAGGAAGAACTCGACATGCTATATGTAACATGCACATTTCCCCTTGAATAGTTTGTTAGCGATCTTTCATCGTACCTCCTTATAAGCAGAGACGCATATTTTGTTAGCTTGTCTGCTGCTTATTGATGAGAGACTTGATCATATGTTGATCAAAATTTTCTACCTAGAGCTGTATTATATCCGATGTATCGTGCTGTTGAAGGTTGTCTTGATATCTCTGCAAAGGGAGAGGATTTTTCTCCGCGTATTGACAGTTTTCCGTCAAAAATTTAAACCCTGTTTAGCAGACCAAGGCCTGAAACACATTCTGACATAAATAAAAAGCTGTTTTGATCCCACAGTATTGAGAAAAAATACTTTGACCCTAAATATTGGGGGTTCAGCCCCTAGCCCCCTCACAATAACGCCCCTGCAGGTACCACCTCCACGGTAGCGTATAAGTGATTGGTACCCATTGATCAACAGTTTTATGTCTTTCTATAGCTTGATATTTGCGAGCCCTCGACACACGTGGTCTGCGGAGGAGCAATAAGAGCTCTGCCTTCTGATTGTCATGAGTGGTTGGTGGTCTATGAAATAATGTTAAGCTTTTAACGAAACTTTAAGTAACAGTTAAGTCCCAAATATTCCATTAATCTCCAGAATCTCATGAATTTCCAAGTACAAAGAATAGCAATGTCGTCACAATTATGAAAAAAATGATAATGATATTATATTTTGATCTCAAGTGATTTGCTGCCCATTTCCCACTGGGTTGGAGGGAAATTCTATGGATGAATTCCAGCCCTGCTGTAAATTCGTTATCTCAGATGAAAATCCAGTTACTCTATTTGATTTCTAAATTCTAACGTGATTGTTCGGGGAAAATATGATCAAGTAAGTACACTGCAATGTGATGTTAACAAGTAGGTTGATAGAAGGAAATCATCCTCGACGTTTACCAACGCGTAATCGACTTTAAGTGCTCCTGGTTTTGCAAAATCGATTATCTTCACTAGAAATCGCCTTATTTAACCAGATTCTAGAAACACTTAAAATAGTCAAAGTATAAGAGATAGCAATAGAAGGGATAGCGGATAAGGGATAGCGGATAAGGGATAGCGGTGTCATCAATAATAGAAATAGCTACACAAATCGAAGTCGTACGAACGCGGGTATTATGCCATATGATAGGTAAAGCGTCTGATAAATAGATAAACACTTCGCTAATTAAAGAATGTTCGTAGCATCGAAACCACTACGCTTCCGTGTCAACATTGTCCCTCACACAAACTCTAGCTCGGTTTCGAGACTGTGTCGTGTTTAGATTTCTATATCATCGTCTCTAAGTCTAATCATTGATGATGACGCTTGTGAATTGCATGGTTGAGGCTTTAGATAAAGCCTATGCATGGCCTTTACTTATAAATTTCCCTCCGTATTTTCGTATAATTACAAATCCAGTCTTCTTATGAAGGCTGTAGTAAACTACTCAAATTTACAGCAATTTGTTTCGAGGTATATAGCAACTTCGTACTTAGTACACACTGCTAAGAAAAATGACATGTTTGAATAGAAGTTTTCAAACTTCTTCTTTTGGACAGTCTCTCCACGAAAATCTTAAAATTAAAGACCCCTGTAACTCTAGATCGCACCTATTTGACACAATTAATGTGTCCTTCATCAGTTACATACAGGTATACAGTTGAGGGAAACAAGAGATTGAATCGCCAAAATATAAGCCAGATACACATTTAAAACATTTCCCTTATGGTCGACTTTTGTAATTGGTTCTTAAGTTAATTTTAGATGAAGGAATAGCGAAATAGCATTTAATTAGTTCCTCACCATACAATAATTATATAGAAACCTATAGTATCAAATTTTTTATCAAATGCATTCAATGTGTGTCGCATTTTACTCTATTTAGAATTATGCTTCTTGCTTGCAGGAATGAGAGTAAATAAGTGGCATTTCCTTGCAAAACTAAAACCCTCAAACTGGTCGTTACAGAATCGGTCAATCTAATACTTTCTCATACTAATTACTTCCTGGTTTGGACAAGTCGTCTAAAGCAATCGAGCCCTCCTTCCCAGTCCTTATAGTACAGAAACCACAACACTAACACTATCGCTTTAGCAGTCCACTAAAGTAGTTCATTATTTCTCTACGTTGTCTGTGAAAGAGATTCTAACTTGGAGTATCTGCATTCTTCTCTAAATTTAAGGGCCTGGGCAGCCCTCTCAAACTGGAGTTGAGGTCGAGAGGAAAAGGGAGGACAAACAGTAATGAAGAAACCACGCCCCATAGATTAAAAATTGGAACCACAATTATTGTTAACTCTATTCAAAGTGGGAGGAATCTAAACCGTACAAAGCTACTGTTTCTTAAATTTGCTATCAATTCCAATCGCTGCTTCCATTAAGACGAAGTTTAAGTCATCATGACGAGACTCGAAATTTTCGAAAACTCATTCCCTTAACAACCCTCGGTTGTTATGTCAGTTTTGGACAAATTGCGAGATAAGTTTTTTGGAGGAGACAAGGACATAACCCCAATTACCTCCCACAATGTCACCTAACTCTCTCAGTTGATTCTAATACCTAAGGTAGGTAGTTATAGAATTACTCAATGTCCACGAACATCGTGACCTTTCAGATAATAAACTAAAGAAGACAGAAGAAAGCGATCACGATTCTATGACCTTATAAAACACTTCAAGTCTAGAAAAAGTTTCATGTCTTTCAAGATCAGACAGGTATACCTCTTAGGTCATCACTTATATTATCTGTCTTTGTACATCAGTCAAACGTTATAAGAAGGAAACTAAAGTCCTAATCCCAATGAGATTTGAAAATACTCTCCATATAATTATCTTTAACATTAAGATCAAGAACTTTTTGTCCTAAATCGTGCTCTCATTTGGCACTGGTATTAATTTTGATCGTTGTTTGACATCATCGTGCTCGAGATTGAGATCAAGTACATTTCGTGCGACATTCCCTGCCACTTTCTGTTATCCATCGGTCAAATGCATTTATAAACACTTCATTGTTCCCTTTTCACCTTTTCAACGAGTGCATGTCACAATGGCCATAATCTAAAGGTTATTTTTTTCCATGAAACGCCATGGAGTCTTAATGCGGTGGGAAAGTGTGACGTCACGATTTTGAACATTTTTGAATTAAGAGAAAAAAACTCAATTTTCATCTAACCCTATTAGTGAGAACGTCAATGGCCAAAATTGAGAGTGATGCCCTTTCCCAACTAGGAGATTTCAGGTTTCAAAGTTTTGATCAAAACTCTCTCTAACAAAACTGTATTGTTTAATACTGGCTCCCAACTTAGGGACCAAGGAATATCAACAGAAGATCCGGGTGGAAATCTTAACTTTAAATAAATAAAAACACGTCGAAAGCTAAGAAATATAAAGAATTTTGCTATAACTACCCGTCATGTTTTTACGAACAATTACTTGGGTGTTTTTATTTATTTCAAAATATCAACAGAGTTTTGACCAAAAATTTTTGAGATTGAAACTCCTCTTGTTTGAACACTATATACACTATAGGTCAGCTACTTTGGGAAACGGCCTATTCCAAGCTTGCTTTTCTATATCTGGAGTCAGATTGTACTATTTCTAAATCTTCGGATTTGTGATGTCATCACTTTCCCTCCGCATGAGTGACCTTGTTTCCCGAGTGTGACAATGCAATCTTGGTAAAAAATGAACACAATGTAAGCTGTATAATAAATCCCTTGTTTACAAGCATCGTAAACTTAGAATGTGTTCCGTGCGAAAGTTCTCAGGCAAACGCAGTAACAATTATGGAATACATAATAACTTAATAAACATGAATGCATATGATGCTGACGGGGATCGAACCTGAACCTCTTGCACCGAAAACGCCAACTCAACCACTGCACTACTTTCCTGACAATGCAGGAAGTCGATACCGATTTCTCACCACCACTAGCAACCTAATATTTTTCGTTTTGCCTTAATCAGTAAAATTTTCATTTGCTGATACTCAAGGCAGACACACAAGCAATCAGATATAAATAATGATATTCGTTCAAGTGGTAAAAGAGTCTCTAAGTAATAAAAGGTGTTAATAAATATCCCATCGGGAGATTATACATACGAAATTAAGAATGAGTGAGACAGAGCAATTCTGTGCCAGATAATTGAATGAATAATTTTTAAGATGTCGTTGAACCTCAAAGTATAATACACACCTAATCTACCATGTTTACAAGATAGTGAACAACAAACTATCTTAATGCATTTTTCTTTGTTAATTGCCTCTTAAAGAGGCTTTTTCTTATATAGATTGCACTCCATGCAGTGTAAATGAATAACACAAGCTCCGAAGGTTTTTTCTAATAAAATCCAAAACTCCCATCCGAGATAAATACAAAAATATACAAATACAATTATTCTTAGCTCATCTCTATTACCTGCAATATTCAATGTTGAGTATATTTGAAAGTTGCCGAATTATACACTGATTCCTTCACTTATTTACTGTGATGAAGTCCCCCTGGAATCAACATCTTAAAGATGCAAGTAGTCATGTCATATTCCGTCAAAGGAGTGTCCATCTAGAAAATTCAAAGGGTTCGAAATTATATTTTTATAGACGTTTTTAAGTGGAGTAGTATATTTGCATTACCCGAACTAAGTTAAAAACTATATGTTAGATACGTGGCAATGAAAATAATATTTTTTATTGAGAAATACGATTGCAGAAACTCGCTCCGTACAAGATTTTGTGCTATCACTACTAATGTCCTCACAAAGGGCTCTATTATTGCTGTGCCGATAGACCGTAATGGCCTGACTTTGGGAGGAGCAGTTTTCGTAACGTAGCTATCAATAGTTTACGATACGTGTAACGAGAATCTCGTCCATTGATATGGTCAATTGAGTAGACAAATGTCAGTATTTTTAAGGCTGAGAGCGTAACTGTCTCCAAACTGCAACATTGTACAACCTTGAGATCTCCTTCATCACCAGATATTTCTTTTCGGTTTGAAAAGATACTAGGGAAATAGAAAAGTATGTCCCCAAATGGATTCTGAGGTTGGTGACCCCCCTTGACAACATGATCTATTTCTCTAGTCGCCACATTAGCTCCCAACTCTCAAACGGAAGACATCGACATCCAGCCCTGCGCAATTTTGGAGACCATGCTCTCTAAGCCATGTGACGTGACCATGGAAGGACTGCCATCCGGCCCATCATGCTGTCCAAATAACGCGTGGGTGACGGGTTTGAGTCCCGTTGTTGACATAATTTTCAATTTCTCTTGTATCTATTCACAACTTATCATTTCAAATCCTCTCTTCTCAAAAAACTTTGGAATTTTTAATCGGTTGTGGACAGAATGGTGGGCCGAATGGCAGTCCCTCCATAGTCAAGTCATAACTATCTTAATAAAGCTATTTTCACTTCACGATTCAAAGAACACAGTATTTTTCACCATTTTGAAGATAGAGATAGAAGTCAATGTCTCTTTCAGTGCAAAGTCTCTTCCCCACTGTCAGAATTAAGTGCCAGCTCTGGTACTGGCCATTGGTTCTATTGGCGAGAAAAGGAGGTACTCTTGCGATGAAATCAGCTCCATTTTACGATTTCGGAGGCGTCGGAAGAATGTGAATGGAACTTTGAGGAAGCATACTTTAAGATATTTTACCCCTTCTCCTTTTCTGGCTGAAAAGACAACATGATCCATCTGACACTAGTTTTCTGGTTGGTAAGACCTCTTGCCCCTTAGCTCCTGACTTGCCATTCAAAGCATGTCTTGCTTCCATATTGATTTTCAGATATAAATTCTCCTTTTCTTATTGGTGTTAAGACCGAAGGGAAGATTAAATGCAAAAGACTGTACCGTTATAGACAGCTATAAGTAATGAAAATATCCCAGTGGGCTTTCATATGCTGTAGACTTTCTATAGCCACCGCAAGAGACAACCTGTGCAAGGATTAAACAATATATCTGGGCTTAGTATATAGTGTAATCAATATTGACCAGGTAAATAAGTAACAGGAATCTTGTTACTTGAGAAACTCCTTTTTAATGCAAGTGTGAACTACGCAATAAAACCACCTAACTGTCTTTAAATTCTCTTCCAGTGGATGGTGGAAAGTAATACTCTAACCTTTAATTGAGATGAAAATTGAACTATACCCAAATATGTACGACAACCTTAACCAAAATGAAAGTCACCTAATACTTCCAATTCATATCACCTGCAATATACAGATAAAAGGTCCTTGTTGTCTCCAGCATATATCTGCGGTAGGGAATTTGTCTGACACTTGAGATTTAGCACTTCAGCTGACTTAGGGTATAACACTATCACAAGTATGATGGTTTTAAATCCCTGTAACTGATTGTTATACAGTCTGGAAACGACGACTGGAAAAAGAGTGAAACAGTACTTAATGTTACGTATTCAACTTCGTCTCAACAATATTTCCGACTAAAGTCCTTAAAAGGCTCCGAGAACAGTAGCGTAGCTAGAGGTCCTGCTTGTACTGCTGAGCGGGACCAATAATTTTCAAGAAAATGTTGCTAAGAACATCAAATAAAATTCTTGAAAAATCTTGAAAAATCTATCGGATTTTTAATGGTTTTCTGTGAAAAAAAAATCAAATGGGGCAATGTCAAATGATTATGTCATTGCTAAAATACAACCAGCCGTTTACTCCTGCCTCCTCTTTATAGCAGGACTTCCTATTGTATTTGATCCTCTTTTGATTGGCTAGCAAGTTATGCGCATGCCTATATGTGGTTATTTGGGACCTCTACTCCTGCTCCCAAACATTAGCAGGAGTTAGATGTATTTTACTTCTGAGTCCAGGTTTTCTCATCATTTTACCATATTTTGCCAAAACTGTTTGTCTTTTTATCTAATTTATCCAAAATATGCCCAAATTTGTCTGAGGGAGGAATCTTGTGGATTTTAAGGTGACAAACGGCGGGAATGAAAGAATTTTCTGGCCAGATTTCTCGTGGTGATACCTTTTTCAAGTGAAATTCTGCTGCGAATGGACAACAATTTACAAAGTCTGACAGGGTAAGTATCCAGATTCTCAAGGTATAAGGTAAGTTCATTTAATATTTTTTCTATCTCTGCTTGTTTAAAAGATGGCTTCAGCGAGCACGGCGAAAAGGATAAGAACTGATGATGATTTGATAGTTGATTTGTTACAGAAGCCATTCTCCTCACGGCCAAC